>CABHPR010130274.1:13501-32442 GCA_902168415.1 Peromyscus melanophrys
CTCTCTCTCTCTCTCTCTCTGTATGTGTGTGTGTGTGTGTGTGTGTGCTGGTGCAGGTGCATGTGTATACACATGAGTGTGGAGGCCAGAGCTATCAGTTCACCTTGGAACCTGAGGTTAGCTAATTAGGCCAGGGCAACTGGCCAGCAAATCTCACAATCCCGCTGTCTCTGCCCCCAGTGCTGGGATTTCAAGTTTAATTTTATGCTGGGGATCAAACTCGGGTACTCACATGTGTATGGCAAGCACTTTACTTACTGAGCCCTCTCCCCGGCCTCATGAGTTTGGAATTTCATTAGCGAATTAGTCCCTTGAGCTGGTATCCTAGTCTTTCCTCTTGCTCCTGGCTTTGTAAAAAAAGTTCTGGCTAGGTGGAGGGGTTGTTGTACTCAGGGTCAGGCTGGCTCCAGGGAATGCTTTCCTCACTGCTCTCACAGAAAGAGCTGCTCAGCCTCCCATTTCCTGTTTCTGCAACTAGCTCCCTCCCGGAGCTCCAGAAGAGCAGGCATCCTCCTGATTTGATGAGATCTGCTTTATTGGCTTTAGGTAAGCAAATCCTCTCAAGAAAAATTGTTCATCAGCTGGCCTAATTTCCACATCCAGAGCAGAACATCTTTTATTTTGTTACCTGCTAGCCATCAGACATTGAGCACAGCCTGGAGTATGAACATTCAGACTCATTTGCGGCTGGCTTAGAGGCTGAGGTGCCAGGCATGAGAAACTGACTACCTACTTAGGGTTGTTGTTGATGGATGTCACTAGAGAGAAACAGGGCAATGGACAACCTCAGAACTAATTGGGGCTGGAATGGAAAGCAGGTTCCCTGCCCATTTCCTGTGCATTCCCCCGGCCCCACATAAGGGCTTGCAGTAAGTGAGTAACCACACCCTACCAAGAAGAACCTGGTATTTGTGATACCAAGGGTCCTATCCTCATGTCTATGTCTGGTTCATTTTATACTCAACTATGATACCCTCATTACAGGCTCCTGCAGCTGAGCTGTCTGATCAGTGCAGACCGTATTCAGTCCGTGAAAGAGATCCGTTTTGTGACTAGTGCTCTTGGCTGCTTTTATTAATATCTACTGAGCCTGCTCAGAATTCACAGCCATCCCCATATATCCAACATCAGCCTGGGAGATTCCAATGTGCCATCCTTCCCCTAACCACCTCCCTTCCCCACCCTGATTTCTCTTCTCCTTCTCACCTTCCCTGGATTCGGGTGCTTGCAGCACAGTCCATCTATAAATCCCCACCACCACTGGCTCTGCCTCTTAACAAGAGTCCTCCAACATGTACCTTGTAGTTTCCTTCGGGATCATGATTTGGACTCTTAGCCTGATAATTCAATCCAACATCCTTAGTAAAATTCAGCTCCTTCTCTATCCTTTCCCTTGTCACAGAAGCCACTGCTGGGGCATGACAGCTCAGGAACAAATCTGGACAGTTAAAAATATCAGATCTATGTCACTGCCACCTCAGTATCATCACCATTTTGTTCTGGTTAAGAAACAAATATATCCCAGTGTGTCTCGAAGCTCAGAACTTGGCTACTGAAAGTCCTTTCTAATCATCCTACCCTCCCCAACACAGTGGCATATATATTTCCCAATTTTACATTATAATAAATGTATGCATACATTTCTGGCCTCGCTTCACCATATTCTGAGCTATCTGTTCATGTCACTATGAATACATAGCTCTGCCTTGTTCTTTTTAATGGCTGCAGTGAGGTGCATGGTCTGAGCACACTTATATTTATCCAATTAAAACTAGGGAATCTCAGAGCTCAGGGATGAGTTGGAAGCTGAGGGAGATGCTAGACCAGCTCACTGAGATCTTGAGGTCCGTGAGGTACAGAAAGTTTTGGTCTTTCAGAGAGTGTCTTTATTTCTGCCTTGTCTGAATGTCTGACTCACCAGGGAAGTGTAAGCGAGGTTTCAGGCTGTGTCAGTGTCGAGGGTATATGAATGCAATGCAAAATGCAGGCAGCTCACCCATATGGCATCACCACCATGCGGCAGTTAGGGGTCCTTACTGGTTCACCTGTGACACTTTTATCTTTTCAAACTAAGTACTCATATCTACTCTACCTACTTTTATGCATGGGATTTGAACTAAAAAAATGTTACCTGGATGTCTTGACTGATCTGTGCACAGATGTAAACATGTGAAAGCATGCTACTGAAGATTCTCCACCTTCATCATCTACCTTACCAAAGCATTGAACTCCTGGCTTTTCACAGCCATCCCTTTGGCTATTTGGGCTCTTCTGATAAACTATTTCTTTATGTGGAGATGTTCATCCTTTCATGTGGCCTCTTGGTCACAAGCTGAGGTGGATACACCTCCTCATAGGAGATTCTCCTCTCCCTCTGGACTTTAAATTCTCTGATGAAAGTCTTACCTATTACTCAACTTTATAGTCTTAGCTCTTATTGCAGGAGCTGATGAATAACACATTTATTTTATATAAGATGTATGGATGGGTGTGTGTGTGGAGATGGTGTTCATCAGTAGATGGATGGGTAGATGTTGACTAGGTGGGTGGATGCATGGTAGCTAGATAAACGGATGGATAAATGGGTAGGTGGGATGAATGAAGACATGAGCAGGTATGTAAAGGAATGGATGGGTGGGGGATAGATAGGACAGGACAGATGGGTTGGTTGAAGGGTAGGTAGTTGGGTGAATGAGTGGATGAATCAATTAATGGGATGAAAGAATGGATAGGATTGATAAGTTCATAGCTGAAAGGACAAATGGGTGGATGGATGAATGAATAAACTGATGATTGTGTCTTAGTCTTGCCTCTTCTATGATGTTCAAGAGAATATTGATCAACTGGTAGAAGAGCTGGGAAATATGAAATGGAAGGTCTATTTCAGAAGCATGCAGTTCAGAGATACCCCAGCCAGAGCAAAATCAGGGTAAGTTAATTTGAACACAGTTGAGAAGGATTGGCCCCTTGAAGTCTACCAAATTTGAAGAGTGCCTTCTTCAATCTCTCTAACTAGTAATGGCTACAATAGTAATAAAACATACATGCCTATCATAATGTTAGGAGCACACCTGTACTCCTGGTGTCTGGTTCACCTTGCTCCTTGTTTGTCAAGGTAACCATAAGGGCAACACAAGAATCAGTACAATGTTGAACTACATCTTCTCTTTGACATACAGGATTTTGTAGTTCCAAAGGATGTCCACCTTTACCCAGATGATCAAGTGGCAGGATCGAGCCTTCTAATCCCAGTCTCACCCATAGCCCAGCTCCAGGGTGAATATTAAGGGAAAGGGGGCTAAGGGAGAGACACTGGTATTTCCCTCCATGCCATCTTCTAACAGAAACAGACATATGTGTGATGTATGTCTATATGCACGCACAGAAGCCAGAGGAAGACATGGGCATCCTGCTCTATCACTCTTACTCTGTTGTTACAGGTCTCATTCAAGATGGAGCTAGACTGGTGACCAGAAAGCTCCAGCAATCATCCTGTCTCGACCCCTCCCCCACCACAGTGCTATGAGATATGAGGTTACAGATATGAGAGACCACACCCAACATTTGACATGGGTTCTGGGGATCCAAAAATCAGTCCCTCACGCTTGTACAGCTAGGCCTGTGACCCACTGTGTCATCTCTCCAGCCCTACGGACAGGCATTTTAAGGCCCAAGACTTCAACGTTTTCATTCTCTATGTAAACACTTCCCCCCACTGATTTTCAGTCATGTCCCTGTCGGATACATGGACTGACAGGTTGTCTAATTTCCTGGTATCTTTTGGATTCAAGCATTATGAACTCGCCCTTGTCCCCAGCATGGAAAGGACTCATTTTCTATGCAGACGGGAAATTTCATCCATATGCAAAGAGGAAAGCCCATCTTTCATCACAAGCAATAGGAGGTTTCTTAGAGCCCATGGAAATTATCCATGAAATGAGGTGCTTTGGAGCCCCGCCCCATCATGGTCCTTGTCCAAGATTCAGTCTCCAGAGTCTCAGAATCATTAGCTCTGTATGGAGAGCAAACCAACTCATTCTCTGCCTTCTTTCATGTGGACATGTTGTAGTCTGGATTGTAAAATAAGATCTCCCTCCCAAAGGAAGTCCCAAGAATCATCCATATTTTGTGAGTGCGTCTAAGTGGATTAAAGGGCTACTTCCAGTTCATTGTCTTCATTAAAAAAATATTTCTGAGTTGTGACAAACAAGGAGCATGCCTTGTTTGGGTCATTCCAGTTCTTTTTTATTTCTAATTGAGACTAAACAATGTAGTTAAGTCCTCATTTAAAAATGTATAGTAACTCAGTGATGGTGTGTATGTATACATGTGTTGTATGTGTGTGTAGGTATGTGTATGTGGAGGGGTGGAGGCCAGAGGTTGACATTAAATGACTCCATCAATAGTTCCTCATCTTATTTTAAGAATAATTATCTCACTGAACCTGGAGCTTATTGATTCAACAAGACTAGTTGGCCATCATACTCAAGGAATCCTTCTGGTTCTGCCTCTCCAATGCTTGAATTACAGGCACGTGTCACCGCACCCATATTTTTTACATGGTTGTTACATACCTACATACAAACATACATTTGAGTCTTTATGTCTTCAGATCAAGCACTTTACCAACTAATTTTTTCTATGATTATGTTTCTTTTAAACATTCACACATATTCTTGCATCCTCTACTCAGATTGAGATATAGGACACTCCCAACATCCAAGAAGATTACATCGGCTACTTTCCAGTGGATCACTCTCTCAAGCAACCATTCCTTGGTTTTCTGCTGTCTCTACCTAATGCTGAATTCAGAGAAGAAGAGTTGTGCAAGGTGTGTTTTTTGTTCTGATTCACCACTAGACCTGCTCTTAGCATGAAAAGCCAGAGCATCTGCAAATGCAAGGCCCCTACTTAAAAGGTCTTGGTGGAAGCATAAGCAGCCATGTTTGGGGGAGATTTTAATAGATGTTCTTTCAAAAAAGTGCGAAAATTTCAGCTTCCCACTTCCATCCCTGTCACCACTAAGTGAAAAAAAATCACTGGGTCTAGCTGTATCACATTTAGGGTAGACTTCTCACAATCTGTTCTACTCAAAATACACATTGTGGGAGGCAGAGGGGGCTCCCAAAGAATCAGGTGACCCACGAGTAGGGACAAAGTTGATCTGTGATAAAACCCAAGTCTCAGGCAGGCCTAGGCCACTCAGGGTGAGGAACAATAGGATTTATCTGTGTGCAGATATTGAAGATTCTCCTGCAAGCTGAGGATGGCAGGTGGTCAGGCAGATTGTTGGAGTATTTCATGATGAACCTTCATCTTGAAGGTTCATCGCATTCAGTGTGGATTACCACATTAAAGGCACTGACAAGTCCTCATGCCAAGTGAGGTCTTTAACTTTGTTGGGTGTCCATGGACTCGGTGTTTGCCTACAGAGCACTGTGCATTGCAGAAAATCTTTCCATTCCTCTTTATTCCATAGTATCCATGTGCATTTAACTTTGGTACTGGAAGCTAGCAGAAGTGGTATCAGTCAATGGGTAGAATATTTATGGCTGCTTTGGGTTCTGATACACAGGTATTCTGTATCTGTATTTATTCAGATGATACTGAAACTTTTCAGAGCATATTTAAATGACCAGGATAATGACAGGACCGTCTTCAAAGCCTTTTCAAAAGATAGGATCTTTTTGAGACAAGTAGTGTCTTCATTTCATGTGACTTCACTGTTCTTACTCCCTAGCTCATTATTTTGAATGACAGGGCCAACAGAATGGCCTTTGTGGCTCCTTGTGGTACTTCATCTAAACACAATGAAAGGTGAGCCCTGTTTGGATGGGAAAGGTTCTGAGTGAGCAGGAGAGCAAGCGGTTGTCACCGAGACATGTAAGACACTCCATAATAAGCTTTATCACTGCTTTGAGAGATTCTCTCACAGTGAGGTGCATAAGAACATTCTGCAGATGTCTTTCCATGGTTCTTCTCCACTATGTGTAGTGGTCCATTTCTATTTGCAAGAATCCAAGTGATCTCATTGATTTAGAGTCCATCCCATTAGCATATGGACATTCCATTCATTTTCCAGTGGCAGTTGCCTCTGTTAATTGACTAATTCCTTCAGATGTCCCCTGCCAGCCATCCCTGAACTCCCTCCAACTTACTTCTTTTTGGCCTGACACTGAATCAGAAGCTTCTCTAAGTTGCACTGGCCCTTTGGGGGTAAAGATGGTGCAGGAAGGACCCACAGATCCCTTGGCCTTGAGTGGGTACCTTGCAAGGTTCACAGTCCTGTGAGAGATGCTTTCTACCTGGGAGTCAGTCCAGGAGGACATAAAGATAATGGCATCATCGGCCTGCCCCATCATCATATAGCAAGGCTCAGAAGATAGGAACCAAGTTCTCCTGCAGATTCTCAAGCTCTTCCTGCTTATCCAGGCTGCCTGGCTTTCTGTTTCACCCTATCCAACCAGCTCAGCCTTCTTTTGAGTTCTTCTGGCTGGAGTGTCCCATCTGTTCCTACCTCACTAGAACAGAGCAAATGCTTTCTTCCTTCTCCAGGTCACTTTGGAAGAGGAGCTCCTACAGTCTGCACCCTGCTTTCATGTGCTGCACGCCCCTTGATCTTAGCCTTTCACACTCAGTGAATCATGTCTCCCACCAGAGATGGATGAGGCTTCTCTTTTATCTCCTTGCTTCCCCCTCCTCTCCCATTGCTTGCTACTTGTCTTTTCTCTTTGTAGGTTTATTTATTTTTATTTCATGCTTGTGAGTGTTTTGTATACATGTAGGTATGTGCACCACATGTGCACCCAGTGCCCACAGAGGCCAGAAAAGGGCATCAGATCCTTTGGAACTGGAGTTGCAAATGGTTGCAGGTTGCCATGTAGATTCTGGGAGTTGAATCCAGGTCCTCTGCAAGAGCACCAAGTGCTTTTAACCTGCAAGTCACTTCTCTTGCCCTTACCTGCCCTTTTCCCAATATCTTCTCAGCTTGGTGTGTCTGTGTTGATGTGTGGAGGTCCAGGAAAGATGGAGGAAGGGGAAGTGGGATAAAGAGACAGAAGAAGGGACAGGATAAAGGAGAGGACATAGGAGAGAAGGAAGGAAGGAAGAAATAAAGAAGGGAGGAAAGAAGGATGTCACTGTTCTGGTATGTGCTGTGAGCAGGTACCTGCTCCCCAACCCCCACATCCTTTCCCATTGCACAGGCATTGGCAGCTGTGCTCTGCAGGAAGCTGACAGCTTGGTGGTTCCCTCCTGTGGCTACAGCCCCAGGGACATGGCATAAGCATGCTCCACATTGCACTGTGCAGCAATGGGCTCAGAATGTGAGGTGGCACACAGGAAGGGGTAGGTGGTGCTGGAGATGATGAGCTCCTCATTCCTAATGGACTCCAGCCTTCCCTGCTGCATGGGGCTGGTCTTATCATGCAGGAAGCTGGCAGGCTGTGTGTTAATCAATTGATAGCATCGCTTGGCATCCTGCAGGCAGCTTAGACTTTCGAAGAGAGCAGGTCGCTGATTTCCAATCTCTCCATCCGCTCAGAGGTTGGAGGCGGAGGGAGCATTGGGACTTCTCCTGGAGCCCTGGAGACAAGCCAAAGCCTGGCACACTGTACTTCCTCCGTGGAAGGAAATGAACCCCCAGATAGAGGGGAGAAAGGAGAAGAAGAAAATGCCAAGAATGTCCCAGGGGAAATGAAACTGTCATATGACCAGAGTCTCCTTTTGTTGGGAGGATGGGTGGGTATTAACCAGGACAAATTCTGCTCAAAACCAACCAGCCAAGTAATACAGGATCTTGTCAAGTTATCCAGCCCTCTGCAGTAACAAACACTTTTCACATCTCCCTCTTTTTCCTCTCCTCTCCACCCCATCTCATGATCCAGAATTCTCTGCCTTCATCATGTACCCTCTGTCTTCGTAACTCCAGGCTGACCTCCAGGATTGTACCACATTTAACTTGCCTGCCTTTAAGAAGATCTATGATGCCTTAGTGGTGGCTATGTTCATTGCAGTTGAGTTGACATCTTCCTGAGATTATCTCTCCTACCCCGATAGACATTTCTCAGGGGGTCTTAATTACCATTCTGGCTTCAGGACTAACACTGAGGGTGGGATTCGGAGTATCATCAAAATGTATGTATGAGTAACTCATACATGGATGGATAAATGGATGGTCCATGGATGATTGAATAGCTGAGTAGATGGATGAGTGGGCAAAAGAATGTGTGGGTCATTAAATGGATGACTAGATAGACTGATGGTAGATGAATGGATAGATGGACAAAAGGATAGATGGATGGGCAAATGGACAATCCATGAATGAATGAACAGATGGACTGGTGGGTGATTACATGGATGGATAGATGAATAGGCAGATGAATATATGAGCATCAGATGGGTGCTTAAGTGTAT
Organism: Peromyscus melanophrys; assembly: GCA_902168415.1. NCBI lineage: Eukaryota > Metazoa > Chordata > Mammalia > Rodentia > Cricetidae > Peromyscus > Peromyscus melanophrys. Next base: position 21,917 of record CABHPR010130274.1, read on the forward strand.
GGATAGACAGAGGGGTGATCCATCAATGGTTGAATAGATAAGTAACTGGATTTATAGGTGAGTGGATAGATGGACGAGCTTGAGTGGATGGATGGGTGGATTGCAAGACTGTGGGGATTTAGGAGAAGTAAAATCTGAGAGGAGACATGCACAAAAGGAGCAGCATTCATTGTGGTAAACAGCCAGCCTATAGAATCAAGTTGTCAGTATTGGTGGCCTGGTGACCCTGGGGAAGTCCCTGGGTCAGGCTAGCTTTCCTTATTGACAAAATGGGATTGTGGCAGTGCTTTCTTTGTAGGGTAATTTCTGGAAATGAAAGAAATCAAAAATGGGAATTGCTTGGTACTTAGGAGCTATGATTGATGTTGATGATGATGAAAATGAGGTGATAGGATGAAGTGGTCCTTGGTGGTAAAGAACATGTAGGTAGGGTTCACACTGCTCTAGTTCCTTTACATATCCCCGCCTATGTGCATGTACTAAGTACCCTACAGAGCCCCTTTCTGCTATGCTGGCTTTGGGGTTGTGTCTAGTTTGCTTCTACAGCCCTACCTACTCTTTTTATCTTATTAAGGACCTTAAGCCCCCCCCTCAGTCTGTCCTTCTGATAAGGATGTTATCTCATCTCTGATATCTTCTTGTCCATTGGTTAGAACAGATTAAGACATATTTTTAAATAAACAAAAAAAAATGATTTCTATGCAGACAACATTCCAGAAGGTTAGATGATCTGCCTGGCTTTCAAGTCCATCTCAAACTGAGACATAGGCTATGGTCCATGGTGTCCTGACCTGCCCCCACACCTCTAGGTCACTCTTATTTGATCCCAGCTCTGAGATGCCACACCAGACATCCAACCCCCAACCTACCTGGTCTCTCCCATAGTAAAAATTCTCAGAAGACCCATCTTAATGCCAGGTGGGTGGGAAGCCCAATTCTAAAGGATACTGTTTTCCTCCCACATAACATGGCCACACTCTTGACCTCAGGCTCTGGAGAGTGCCTCCTCCCTTCCTTCTTCCTCCTCCTCATCACAATCTGGGTCATGCCAGTTTATACTTGGAGTTAGCTTTTTTTAAAAATCCAAACCAATTAAAAATATGTTTTGTAAAAGAGTTCTCTTTTTTTTAAAATATCTTTTTACCTCAGCAGGGAATTCTGCCTGCTCAATTTCAGCTGGAAAAGAATTGAACCCGACAACATGTTACTAATTGGGGCATCTGTGCTGTCCCTTCTTTGGGGCGCAGGGTTTCAACAGCCTCCCTGTGCTGTGTGGATACTCCAACTTACAGAACAGAGACAGAACAGAGCCTGTGAGCGGCATTGTCTCAGACAGAATAAGCAAAGCAGTCAAGGCGTGTTTGGGGGAGAACCCCTATATCTATTAATCTTCCACCTTGGAGCTGAAACCAAAGAACAGACTGACTTCCTTGATGACCTCCCATAGGGGACCAGCAGGCAGTGAAGAGACATGGACCCCTCCACACATGTAGCAAGTAGTGTAGGACTATAGGTGCAAATTCCAGCCTGACATCTTTTCTCATTGGTCCTGTGCCCCAAAGAAGGGACAGCACAGATGCCCCAATTGGTCAAGTGGCAGCTTCTCTGTCTGTCAGTTTTCTTGTCTTAAAATCAGATCAAAAAGCACCAGTAGGCAATGGAGCTAAATGTGTAGGCACAGTAGCAGCTCAGACCTTAGCGCTTAGTCAGTCTGTTTGCTTCCTTTCTGTATTTTATGGAAATGGCAAGTCTGTGTAGGGGTCAGCGGGTTTCCGAGGCCCTCCGTACTGTGACAAAAATTGCTGGCTTCTTCCTCTTTCCAGTTCCATAAGTTGGTTCTGCTCAGGGAGAGAGCGAGAATTCCCAATGTCAGAGCAAGCTGGTCCCGGACCTTTAATAGTGGTCTCTCTCTCTGGCCAAGCCTATTGAACACTTCAGAACCACAGAAACACACTAAGCATAGAGGCAAAACTTAAAGCCAGTGCCCCTTCCAACATTTGAAACAAACTACCCACGTGTCAGTACATAGCCAGAAAACTATGGCTACTGAGTTCACAAAGCCCACATAGGGACAGCATTGTGATATACTGGGACAGAGTGTAGGTTTACTGTGATGGCACACTAGGTGCTATCCAGGAGCTCCAGAATGGTATCTGGTCACACTGGGGTGTCACACAAGAGTACTAGGGTGGTACATAGATGTGCTGTTTGCTCCCCAGCCATGCTAGGATATGATACTGGGTGGCTGCTTCACAGATCCACCTGGGGTGTGTGCAGCCCACAGAGATGGCACTCCCAGGTACTCACACAGGACCACAGTGGTACAGCACTGGAATGGCATACCATATGAAAGGATATGACAAAGGATGTATGTTGGGATGGTTTCAAGAGACACAGGGATAACAGCTCTTGTATATAAACAAGGATGTTAGGATGGAGCACTGGAGTGGCATACAGGTAATCCAGGATGCTACATGAGCTCATTGGGATGGTATGTGCCAAGATTTGGTATAAAGAGAGGCTAATTGGATTCTGGGAAGGACCCCATTCCCGCCACCTCCAAGACTCATCTCACCATGTGTAACCGTGACTGAAGATGCTGATTCTGTTCCCTCAGATGGAGACCAGCAGTGAGGCCCGAGCACAGTGCAGGCTTTGGGATAACCCACAGGCTCCCAGGTCTGTTTTATTGCTTAGGGCCCTGTGATCTTGAGTGGTTTCCTAGACTTCTGATGGCATGGTCTCTTTCTCTTATTGCAAATGAGGAAATGAAAGACCTTCTTTGCAAGCTTGTAAAGCATGGATACTGTATTGTGTGTTAAAAAAAGAAAAGAAAAGAAAAAAAGCATATCTCAAAGTAACCTGAGATTCTAAGTGGACCTTAGAAACTATAGGACAGTGAAGAAGCCGAATTTTTTTTTTTTTTTTTTTTTGAGACAGGGTTTCTCTGTGAAGCTTTGGTGCCTGCCCTGGATCTCGATATGTAAACCAGACTGGCCTTGAACTCACAGAGGTCTGCCTGGCTCTGCCTCCCGAGAAGAAGCAGGAATAATTTATCACAGACAAGTTTTGAAAATTTGACTCTGTTACTTAGTAGTACAAAGACCTTAGGCAAGTTCTCATTTTAGCTTTACATTTTATCTATAAAAGAGGGCTAATAACTAATGCCTATGAGTATTTTTTTAATGAGTAGCTTCAATCTACAATGAATTTCAGGAAAATTGCAAAATCTCCTATGCTGGGGCTATGGCTGTATCTCAGTTAATACCGTGCTCATCTCCCATGTATGAAACCCCAGGTTCCACCCCAGCATTGCATACAACTAGGTGTGATGGCACATACCTGCAATCCCACTACTCCTGAAGTAGAGGCAGAAAGATCAGAAGTTCAAGATCATCCTTGGCTACGTAGAGAGTTGTAGGCCAACCTGGACATGAGACCCTACCTCACACACACAAACACCTCCTATAATAATAGCATGCAAAAGAAAAAGTAGAGAGAGCTGGAGGTGAAGGGGGCACCAGAGTAGGATGTAAGCTTAGTCTCAGGTGGGCAAGCACAGGATTTCTATAAATGCTACGCTTCCCCCAACTCCAGCCCTGTGGAAATACAGGCTTGCAAGATCATTTTCTGGAAGAAAATATGAACACTAAGCCCTCGGGGCTGGGCACTTCACTTTGAGTAGCCTACATCCAACTGACCCTGGAAGATGAAAGCCACTCCCATTTCTGTGCCCAGGCAGCCTGTTCCTCTCTGCAGATCCACGCCTCTGTGGCTCTTGAAGTGGTGTTATTCAGGTGCAATGAGCTACAATGAGCCCTCGTGGTCATTAAAATGATCCAGTGGCACCTTGTCCTGAAGAAGAGGAGTGTCCTTGACAGCTGTGGCCACTGCCAAGTTCAAATTAAGGTAATTACAGCAGTTCCCTCTCTAGGTCTTCTGCACCATCACTAGTTCCATGTTCTTCTTTCCCTGGAGTGTTCTGGAGACTTCTGTAGGCTTTGTCAGAAGTGCTTAATGTCCTTGAGGTATATGGCTCATCACCCACATGAGGAAAACACCCAAATTTCTACAATATAGCATCTAAAACCTTTAAGATGGCCAGAGGAGGTAGGTGAGTGGAGGTTCAGCTCTGTGACTCTCATCACAGGAAATTGTATCTTAAAAGATCTTACTGAGGAGGCATTAAGGCAAAGAGGTAATCAGTTCTGTTGCCTGAGGTTACTTAAAAGATGATGACTCAGCTCTCCACTGTGTGTTTTCCCAGCTGCCCCCTCACTGTCGTATTGTCACCCCCCTCTTACCATAGTCGCATCTGTCCTTTCTCCTAACATGGTGTACACTTTGAGTACCTTCGTTCTCTTGTGTTTCTCACAATGGTCCTAGAATCCTAGGGGTGAAGCCTCTCCTCCCACCCTCTCATTTTGAAGAAGAAATCATGGGTCAAAGACAACAAGACCACACTGAAAGAAAAAAAGAGTAGAGTTGGATCAGACATAATAAAGAGAGTGAGAGATCTTGGAGCACTCATCTCAGCAGAGCTCAGGCAACCCTGCAGAAGAGGATCAAAGGTCAGATGAACTCACAGAGATAGAAGCAGCATGTACAGGCCCTGCAGGGGTCTACACAAGATCCTCTATGTATATATTATAGCTTCCAGTTTAGTGTTTTTATGGGATTCCTGAGTATGTGACTGAGTGGGTCTCTAATTCTTGTGTCTTCTCTTGGGCTCTTTTCCTTCTGTTTGTTTTGTCCAGTTCCAATGTGTTAGTTTTTGTTTTATCTTATTATATTTTATTTTCTTATGTTTCACTTTATTATTATCCCTTAGAAGCCTGTTTGTTTTCTAATGAGAGACAGAAAGGGAGTGGATCTGGATGGGAGGAGAGGTGGAGGATGTATTGGGAGGAGTAGAGGGAGGGGAAACTATGATTGTATACTTCAAAAGGATGAAACCTTATGTGAATTATACATCAACAAAGCAACCTGGGGAGGAAAGGATTTAGAAGGAAGAGGAAAAGGAGGAGTTGGAGACCAATACCGATCTATGCTCAGACTTTATTTGTGCTTTAGTCTCACAAATACTTATTGCTTGATTGGATTATTCTTTTTATTACAGAACTTAAAGCTCACCTTATTTGCCACTGCTCTATTGCTGTGTATCAAAGCACTGTTCACAGAGAAGCTTGAAGCAGTACCCATGTTTTAACTCATAACCTCTGTAGGTCAGGAGCCTGGATACAGGTCGCTTGGATCCTCTGCTCAGAATCTGGCAGGAAATTTTACAGCCAACGGGGTCTCTCCTTTTAGGCTCAAGGTCTCTTGCCAGGCTTTCTTGGTTATTGGTGGATTCCACTTGAGTCTATCTTCAGAGATCATAGACATTTGTTTCTCCAAGGCCAACATGAGAAAAAAAATCCCTTGTTTGCATCTTGGGAGTGGGAGAGAACCCAAATTCTCTCACCTGATTAAACTAAGACCACCTGGAGTTCTTTCCAAACTGACTAGGGGACTTAGTTACATCAACAAAATACCTTCACTATTGTTGTATGGAGGGGTACACATGAATAATGTTCCATTCTATCCAGGGGCTCTGACCCTACTTAATGGGAGAAAATCACCCAGGATTATTGGGGCTATCTTGGGAATGAGTCTACAACATGGGTAACAATTCACATACTCATGGCCTCTTTGAGTCTGGGACCTCAAAAGAGCTAGTACTTCTAAGCAGTACCTAGTATCAAAACTGGCAGAATCAAGGCTCTTGATACATGTTAGCTTCTTTTTAAAATCCTTTGAGTATCAGGAAGGCACAGGAGGGATACAGCTAGCTTGCATACCATAATGGAATGGAGAAGAGATCTACAAAGACTCCAATTTAGATGTGTAGTGGCCCTCTTGTCTATACTGTATTATTCATGTCACATTATTGATAATGTCATTGATTCTATCATGGTAACTAGAAAGCATAGTAGCGACTTTGATCTCTATGGGATGAATCTAAGCATGTTTATTGATAAGATATGGATTGACACTTGGCTATGGCCTTGGGTTGATTTGAGATATCTCCTGACATTCAGTCATGCTAAGAACATGTCCTATACAAGGGTGTAGAGGAGTTGTATTCTTGATTTCTTGGTGATGGACAGCCCTAGCATGCCTCCAAAGAGCACCAGTGGATCATCACTGTGCTTGGGACTTTCCTCTCTCACCAATGAAAGGTATAAATAACAAGAGGCAACATAGACTCTCACAAAATAAAACAGATAAAGAAGGAGACAGACAGACATTCCAGCTTTGTGATTTGAGCCGTTTATTTCAACACCTGTCCACTTCTCCACACTCATATCTCAGTCTCCCCCATTTTACACGAGGGTCAGATGTAAGTGTAGTCTGTCAGACAGACAACACATCCACGAACAGCACCCCCCTCCACCCTGACTAAAGCGGCTCCTCCTCCACCTCGGTATGTGTGTCCATTTCTTCTCTCTCAGCCGCGACTCTGCATTAGCTCCTTCTCTTGTTGCTGTGGCAAAATGGCCGACAGAACCAACTTAAAGATGATTTGGACTCATGGCTTGAGGATACAGTCCATCACGGTAGGGAAGGCATGGTGCTGAGGGGCATGAGGCAGCTGCTCACATGGTGTCCATGGGGAGGAAATGGGGAAAAACGAATGCTGGTGGTTGGCCCTGCCCACTTTTAAAATTCAGTCCAGAACCATAGCCCAGTGGGGTGGTATCACCACCCACATCCAGGAAGCGTCTTGACTCTTTGGTTAAGTCTTTGTGGAAGCATCCACAGGTGTGTCACCTAAGTGAGTCTAAATGTCAGCAAGTGAGCAGCGGAGATGAATAATGGCAGTTGTCCCCCTCCCCCAGTATAGATGCCTGGACACAGCTTAATCATCCCTGCCTCTAACAAAAGCAACTACCTGTTTTGGAAATAACAATAATGTAAAACAGGTAGGGGTAACACAAAGCCCAGCAATGTTTCCCGTGGGGCAATTGTCTTTGGTGTCATCTGGAGCGATTTCCACAAGGGGACAGCCTCTGAGAGCTACCTTAAAGATCACAAACTGCTAGCCCAGAGTCCACCATTTCTGTCTGCTTCTCCATCTCCCACTCGACGGCTATGGTCATCTCACTTTTTCCCCTCTCCTCATAGTCAGGGGGCTACACTGCTTTACTAAACAAACTATCTCTGTGGATTGCTTCCCAAGTAGACACCTTCAACATTATATGTTCATGTCTCTCAGGTCTGGAAATGTTACCAGGAGAACCCCACAAAGAGCAACATGGGTACGATGATTTCTCTTCCCCCCCCCCAAAAAAAAAACTGATTTCTTTTTATTTAAAACTTAACAATGTCATTAAAGCCCTCCCCCATCAACTGTGTTTTTAAGTGTAAAATCTATTTTCTTGGGTAGAGCCTGTGCTATGGTTAAACACTTTTATTGTCTGTCTGGGCATGCTGCTCAGCTGCAGGGGGATGATCAATCAATAATGTCATAAAGGCAGGCTCACCCTGTGCCTTCCCCACAGACGGCTTCATTGTGCCCATACTTTGGGGTGAGGCACTCTGTGCCCTACTCATCTTGGATAAAGGAAACTGGTAGCTGGTTCTGTCCTAGTTATTTGCCTGACATTGTGACCAAGGCCATGTGTCCTTTCTCTGGGTTTCCCAAGTCTTTGCAAACAGAATATCCAGTGGCCATTTGAAGCAGAGCAAAAGTACTCCACAATAGGATGTAGTTCTGTCCTTCCTAGCTGGCCAGAGGCAGGGGTGGTGCCTCCCTTTCAGCACTCATCCTAAGTTATCAGGAGGAGGGTGTCATGCGGTTATCATTGCCACCTTCTACAAAAAGAAGTAAGGATCTCTTCCTCCTCTAGAAATGACGTGAACATCCATGGGGTTTTCCTCTCAAGATGAGGCAGTGTGGTCCATTGCTGTGAGTGAAAGGCATGGATGAAAGGGTTGTAGGGAAGGCGTTCTCTGTCCATAACTCTGCTTCTTTCTGTAAACCCCATCAAGAAATGTGGCCATGATGCCAAAGCCCCTCATTTCTCACCGGATTCTGCAAAGACCTTCACTGTGGGGTTTTGCATAATTACTGATCATGCTGTCCATTAGAATACATATTCATTCCATTAGAGTAGAAACTAAGTTCAGTACTTCTGGCGGGACCAATCTTTAGCACACACCTGCTTACACACTGGCTGGCTGACACTTTCCAGGCCTGGAACTAACACTTCTAACAGCCTATTGCCTCACCAGGGCAAGCGTTTTCCATATATATCAATATATCACCCATTTAAAGTGTGATATTTAATGAGCATTAGTATATTTGTAGAATTGTGCAACTATCATCCTCTTCTAATTTTAGAACATTTCTGCTGCCCTAAAAGGCAACCCCATAGTCATTAACAGGCACTGCCTATTTCTTCCCATATCCCAAAGTCCTGGCAAGTACTGGTTTACTTCCTGTCTCCACAGGCCTATTTTTTTCTGGACACTTTACAAAATGAACTCGTGTATCATGTGCTCATCACTGCTTTCTTCCACTCAGCATGCTTTTGATTCTCACCTGTGACCCAGTACACATCACTATCTTGTCTTCTGTTGTGAAGTTTTACACAGCTGTAGAATGTAATACATTTTGGCTATTCTACATATGAATTGCTTTTCTGTTGCTGTGGCCAAAAGCAGTTTAAGGCACAAAGGGTGTATTTTAGCTGACGGCTCTGGAGGGACAGTTCATGAAGACCAGGAAGGCATGGCATGGTGACAGGTACAGAAAGCTGGATGTTCACATTTTATCTGCACACAGCAAACAGAGTGAGCAGGAAGTAGGGTGATGCTATAAACTCTCAAAACTCACCCCTTAGTGATTCACTTCCTTCAATAAGGATCCACCTTCTTAAGGTTCCATAACTTCCCCTAACTGTACCACCAACAAAGTATCCAGTAGTCAAAGACCTGAGCCGATGGAGGCCATTTCCCATTCCAGCCACAACATCCCATCATCAGCTAATATACATTTCAGTGATTTCCACTTTTTTTTTTTACTTTAATGAATGATGTCCCTCTGAATTGCATTCACAAGTCTTTGCATGGAAATGTTTGAGGAAAGGTCTCATGTAGTCCATGCTGGCCTTGAACTTGACATGTTGCCAAAGATGACCTTAAACCCCTGATCCTCCTGCCTCCATCTCCTGAGTACTAGAGTTACAGGTATGTGCCACTATGCTAAGTTTCTGTGATGTGGGGAGATGGAACCCAGGGCTTCCTGCATGCCAGGCAAGCGCTCTATCAACTGATCCACATGCCTATCCCTGACCATGTGTTTCCATGCTGCTTGGGTAGATTCAGAGAGTGGCATTGGGGAGTGCCATTGCTGGGTCTCTACCGAAAGTTGGTCACTTTATCAAGTTATAGGTTAGTTCTCCTCTGCATCATCAGCCTTTGAGCTCACTTAGGGCATTCTGGGAACTTCATCATCTATCTGTTCCTGAAAAAAATTGACCCAGATGCTCATATGTGGAAACTGTATAAAAGACATCATAAGCTAGGAAAAGGAGAGGAGTTGAGACGTTTCCTTAGAAACTTCTGAGTTGGGTAGAGCAAGAGAAGATGGCAAAGAGTTCTTTTTCAGTAAGGAAGCTCTGCTTTATCCTACATCTGAGAAAGAATTTGTGTCTGTACTCAGTAAGAACATTTCTTTAAGTCAATGATTTTGCTCATAGCACCTTTTAGGACTTTTTGCCTTTAATGATGAACACAAGTTTACACAATGAGGAGGAAAAGGGGTCACCTAGAATGTAATATTATTGACTTAGTCATATGTCAGCTACTCTAGGCCAACTCTACGATATCCCCATGTCCCAGTTGTTTGTCATTATGAAGTGAGACATGCTGGCAATTTGGAGGCACAGTTCTGCCTAGCTCTGTGTGATCTATGTGGATCTTTTACTCTGTGTGACTATGTGGATCTTTTACTTTGTGTGGTCTCTGTGGATCTTTTAGGATCTGTCAGACTTGGCAGAGATATTTGCAGGTTCTTGGGTAGAGATCCACACAAAATGGCTTCTTCTAGTTCCCTACCTACCCTGTCACTGCTTCTTCCTGAGTTGGCCTCCAGGAGTCAGCAGCAAGGGAAAGGTCAACCAGAAAAGTCCAACACATTTGGAGCAATAAAATGGCAGGCATTGACACTTCCAAGAGGATGATGGTGATGAGCAGAAGAGAGGAAAAAGGGATGCTTGTAAAAATTAGGAGAGCTTCCACTTAGGGACCTCCTACTGTCTCCTGCACACTGAGTAGCATTCTTATCCAGATATCCATACTCATCCGCCCACTCACTTAACCAGTTTAGTGACAACTAGTGACAGTCCTTGGTCCTTTAGATGTGACCTCTTGTTCTTTCCCAGTCATGAAGCATATGAGTTGTGCCAGGCATCTGAAGAGTGACCATGGTATAGAACACACACACACACACACACACACACACACACACACACACACAC
>CABHPR010130274.1:32542-46963 GCA_902168415.1 Peromyscus melanophrys
ACACACACACACACCCCCACACACACACACACACACACACACACACTGTAGCATCCTAGATAACCATGTCATCCATCTGTCCAGGCAGCATCTTCTTCCCCTATCAACACAGTGGCCGATCCTGGTATCCAAGCACCGCATCTGACAGTGAAGCTCTGGCTCTCCACGTCTCCCTGTAAACATCCAGCACACCACCCAACCTTTTCAATCTCAAGCCTTTCAGCTGACAAACAGAGGGGAAGACATTACCACTTCATGGGCTTGCCGTGAAAATTAAATGAAACCTGAGTTCACCAACGTTGTCTGCTATTACCAGAAGTAGTTTCGTGCTTACATTTGAAAACACAAACTTGTATTCTAGGAACTCATGCTGGGGCTAGGGTAACGCCCTCAGCTTCTAGAATGTTTTCGCCAGCCACAGCAGAATGAAAAGCCCTGGTCCCATTTCTCCAGACACAATCCTGGTTGGTAGGACCCTTTGAGTTCCAGGGGATCCGGCACCATGGCCTGACCCTCTCAGCCCCACCATTTTCTGCCAGGAAAAGGATAGGCGTCTATGCTGGCAAGGATCCAACCAGAGCAAGCTTTGGGGTTCAGAGGACACAGGAAAAGGACATTTCAAGGAACCTCCTACTTCCTCAGAAACAGTCTTCTTGTCTCCCCAGCTCACATGACCTCCTGGAATACCATTCACCTTCTGGAAGCAAACACATCCCGGAAGAATGCCGGCCTGGGTCTTGTGACTGGCTGGCTTTCTCTCCAAATGTCCTTACAGAGCCTGGACCTGGGGAGGGAAGGGAAAGAGGCAGATTTCATATCTGCAACCCGGGTTGAGGTCTAGTCACCCCGTTACTCATGCTCCAAAATGCAAGGCAATTTGTATCTGTGTGATAGCAGTAAATGGAGCTTGTGCTCTGAAGCAGTTTGTGAGTTTAAATGAAATCCCATATATAAATGCACGTATTTTAACTTACTGCATCTACATAAAGTTCTGAAGTAAAGAGGAAAAAATTCATGCTCAGAGAGGTGAGCTTACTCACCTAAAGGTCACCACAGCGCATAGCTGGGAAAAGGATTTCTCAATGGACTGTTCCGAATTCTGGGCCCACGGTTTTCACATTGGGACCAGATTTTCTTTTTCCTCTAAAAAAATTTGGGGCTTTGTGGTCTAGAATGTTTCTGTTACAATTATCCAACCATTAGGACATGAAAACAATAGCTGTGGACATGGTGTTAACTAAGCAAGTCTGTGTCCTGCTCAGCTTAGGGGCAAGCCTGGGGTACAGCAGCAAGGGGTTAGGGACTAAAAGTGCTGGCAGGAGGCAGGCCCTGGGCTCTCCAGAATGCTTTCTTGTCACAAGATGGCTCTGAAACAGGAAACTGGAGCCTGTGAATGTGAGAGGGTACTCAAGGAAGGCCTCAGTGCTGAGTTCAGGAGAAGTGATTAGGGGTCTCCTCCCTCCAGCCACCATGACCCAGAACAATGCCTGATGTGATTTTTAGTGCCCCAGGGTACATTCACTCCTCTGGATTTCCCCTGCCATCTAGATTATCTTGTCCTCAGACATCTCCTTTCTCCTACCTCCAAAAATTCAAATCTCTCTGTGCATAGGGACCTTCCCATTATCTGTTCCTTCCCAGAATGCTCTGCAGGCTCCTCAAGGCCCTACATTCATGGCCTGCCTGAGGGAAACTGGGCCCCACAAGTTAAGGATATGTTTGCCTTGAGGCTGGAGCCCGCTGGGGCCGCTCCAGACCTGTTTCTGGGACAGCAGGTGCAGCCTCTCACTGACACCAAAATACATTCCTGAGGCGGGGCAGACAGGCCAAACAAGTGCTGGACTCCCTCCCTCCAAGGACTCGGCTTCCTCCAGAGGACACATTTGCTGGGAGGACACCCCAAGTGCTAATCCTCTCATCCAGGACATCTAAGCATAGTCAGCATTTTAGCCAGGGGTTGGCCTGAGGCACGGGCCTTCCCCCAGTGGCATTTGGCCAGCCCCGGGCAACAGTAAATCACACCACACTGATAGGTACTCTTTGGATTCTGCAGCTGCTGAGGACTCCTCTGTGGGCAACATAAATCAGAAGCTCACCCCATTTTACCTGCAGCATCTCTCCATCTCTGCAGGCCCAGGATGAGAAAATGGCGGAGGCTGAATCCAGCCAGGTCTGGACATCCATGGCTGCCATCTCTTTGTCAACTTATTACCTGAGATTTATGCATGACGCAGCCGGGTCTGCTCAGTGACACATTCTAATTTAATTAAATTTCGTTGGATTGATGTCTGATCAATCAATAATGTTAATGTTTTTGCAATTTGGAGATTAAAGTATGCTCAAGCCACGGCAACCCCCAGCTACTGATTTCAGAATACTCCTAGGAAGAAGGCTTGCTGGCCTGCATTCTTCCTCCCTCTCTCCCTTCCTCCTTTCCCCATTTAAGCTGTGTTAAGAGCCTGGCATGGGGCACTCAGACAAGATGAAATTCAGATGGAAGCCATAGTTCTCAAGCACAAGGGAGCTTCCGCAGCAGCAGCAGCAGCAGGAAGCCAAGTGGGGGACACCTCCAAGTGGGTCCTAACCTCCAGTTCCTGATGGGCTAGATCCAGCACAGGCAAGGTTGATGGTGCCTGGCCTAGGACCCCCACTTTGATAACCACTAACTAAAAGGTCAAGGAAGTGAGCTCTGGAATCACCTGGGTTCAGATGCCATTTGGAAACTGCCTGGATTTAGGCATATTGATTTAATTGGTTGATGCTTCAGTTTCTCAATTCCCAAGACCTTGACAAGTGAGATTTTTCAAGATCTGTAACACCCAGGACACTGTCCGGTGGGTAACAAATGGCCAATGTGTGTCAATGTCCCATCATCCATTCTTCTTTGTGTGTGTTTCCATGTATGTGAAGGTATAGGTACAGATGTGTATGCATATGTATGTACACCAACCTCTGCTGTCAATTCTTCTAAGCACTGTCCATTTATTGGTTGATTGATTGATTTTGAGACAAAGTCACTCACTGGCCTGAAACTCACCGGCTCAGCTAGGCTGGCTTACCAGATCAGCCTGTGTCTGTCTCTACAGCCCTGGGATTACAAGCCTATGCCACATGATCAACTCATCAAATTCTTAAAATGCAGAGCAGAGCAGCCAGCTCCCTGCCCACTTGCAGCTTCTGTTCTGGAGATATGCATGGGTGATGCAATGAGCTGAGCAGTGGGTATTAATAAAGGTATTGGGTGTAACCAAAGAGGACCTCTTTATGAACTGGAGCTGAAGTCTGCAACAGTGACCAGGAAGTATCAAGGGATGGAAGGACCTAGCAGGCAATACTTTTAGGCCATTTTAATGTGTTTGCTCAGTCTTCTAGGCCCCAAAGGAAGCAACGGGGTATTTCAAACAATGGAGGCAGAAGGACCATATGTAAGTACGAAAAAGTCTCTCTACCTGTAGATTAGGGAAACACTTAGGAGGGAGTTGAGGAAGGATGTATAGGAACATGGACTGAATTAGATACACCTCAAGCTTGAAGAGTCTAGAATTTAATAAACATCCAAGTCAGGGACTAGTCTACATTCTGGATTCCACCCTGACCCTTGGGTAACAGTTCCCTGGAATTCAGTCATTTACCAGCTAAATTCATTTCAAGAAATCATTCCAAAATAGCAGCCTTGAGCTGAGTTCATTCTGCAAATATTTCTCGGGGGCTGAATGGTACATGGGAAAAAAATTCTCCATTCTTTGCCATAATTTAAAGTTCTGAGTTTTAAATCATTCAGTGTTCTAGTTTGTCCAGAACACCACACCTGCAAAGATAATTCAACTAGAAAGAGGCCCTTGCTATTGCAAAGTTGACAGTGGGGTCTTCTATGTCAAAATAGGGGTCAGGGGACACATTGATATAAGGAAGTGTTGTTCTACACGCCCTTATAATTTTGACGCTGGAGTGGGATGAAGATAGTCCTCTCATGTGACTCCCCATGGCCACATCTTCAGACTTTAGTCTTTCTTTACACGGCTGTCCTGGTAGTGAACTGGGTTTCTAATCCCCTAATTACATACAGGAGCCCTGTGCTTGTATTCCAAAGTTAGTGCTTACATTGTCTTTCCACTGTGAGCGTGATCCCTGCCAGCCCCACGCTCTTGTTCCTCGTGGGACAAGGTGGAAGCAGGGTGAGAAGAGAGGACTTCCGCTTTCTGCTGTCATCTGGCCGAGTTGCATCATCGCTTCCCAATCCCTTCCTTTTCCTCTCCCTCCAAACTTAGCTCAGAAAGCCCTTGTTAAAATTGTGTCCTTCACATGTTTTTGCAAGCCTCAGCTCTTGCTAGGGCTTTGTCTCCCAGCACCCTTCTTACAGAAGCAATGTCAGTTTGCATTTGTTAGAGGGTGGGATTGTGCAGCCCAGAACAGCGCACCTGCACAAACGACTCAATTAGAAAGAGAGCCTTGTGTGTTGCAAAGTTTGCAGTGGGATCTTCTGTGTCAAGGAAAAACATATTAGGGCAGTAAAAAAAAAAAATCTACACATTTCAGGAGAATTTTAAAAAATAGATGTGTAGGGCTGGAGAAATGGCTCTTCTCTCACAGAAAATGCAAGTTTGCTTCCCAGCACTCACATCAGGCAACTAACAACCACCTGTAACATGGGTCCCGATGACCTCTGGTCTCTGAGGGCACCTGCTTGGGTGGTGCACATTAATTTGCATAGGAACACAAACACACCCACTAAATAAATTTTTAAAACCTTTAGAAGAATAGAGGCCTAAGTTTTTAAATTATATGTTTACATTTTTAATGCCAACCCAGACACCAAATGTGCATTCCTATTTACAGCATATGCAAGCAGAGTTCGTCCTGACCCAACACCAGATGCCAAATTTAGTCCCAGTTGTAGCTTTGGAAAATGCTCAATTCCAGTGTCCTGGGTACACAGGACCTATGGAGTGACCGGGCCTGGTAGCTGGACAGTGTTGATGTGGTCTGCAGCACAAGCTTGCCGTCCCTGCTGTGAGCACAGTTTTCCAACCAAATTCTCGTTGGGTTGTTAATGAGATGCACTCCCATTGCCTTCACACACAAGTAGAAGGGAGCTTTGAGGGAGATCACGTTGGCACGTCAAGGACCAACAAGAATGATCTTACGAAAATGTAAATCAGATCATTCCTTATTCCTAGTTCAAGACCACCCAGCACTGTTTTCCAGTGCTGCACAGTGAACCCAAGGCCTCTCTGGCGTCCGTGGAACCACGTGATCCAGCTCCAGCTTCCTCTCCAAGCCTACTTACTGTAGCCACAGCTGTTTTGCCCTGTATACTGCTCCCTCCACAGACTTAGTCTCTGTTCCTTAAACAAGCTAAGCCCATCCCTACGTAGGGCCTTTTTGTTTGCTCTTCCTTCTGTCTGGGATAGATTTCTCCCTCAGATTTATGGGGCTGCTTTCCTTCCTGCACAGCTTATACTCATGGGTTTAAATATGCATTCCCTAAAAGGGACCTTCTCTTCATTAAAACATCCCCAGCATTACTATATTCCAAGACCTCATGCGTCTTCATGACTGTAAGCAATACTCAGATTCTGACTTCAGTTTTACCTATCTCCACCACCGAATAGAATTTAAAAGAGGTCCATGATCATTCTGTCCTCCTCACTTCCACATCACCAACACCCAGACGGATAATCATTTCTAGGTCAAGGTCCCGAGACAAGTGGTCTTGGTCACAAGGGGACATGCTATCATGACTGACAGGAGGAAATTCACGTTGTACTCGAGTCTTGTGCACACTTGTGTGCACATTCTTCTTGTCAAAATGAACATTTGCACAGGGATTCATCTATCATATCAGGAAGGGGTTGTTAGCTGGGCTAGGAAGCTTTATATTTTAAACCCAGAACAATAAACCCACAGCAGAGATGTTCACATTGAAGGTCCAGGTAGACTGTTGCCAGTGTTCAAATCTTTCCCATCACCTGTGCACATGGGCAAGCTACTCACTTTGTTGAGTTGAACCTCAGTTTTTCCACCTGAAAATGGGTGTATTAATAATATCTCCCTTGTAGGATTGTTAGGAAGGGATGCTGTAGAGCACAGTGTTTTCACAGGGTGCCTGGGAAGAGTCGGTGAATTAGTGGGCTCCACCACAGTTGCTACTGCTGTCCTTGTCCCTAGCCCCAAACCAAATCAGGAGCTGATGAGACAGCTCGCTGGGTAAACATGCTTGCTGCCAAGCTTGATGACCTGAGTTTGGTCTCCTGGATCCACATGGTGAAAGGTAAGAACCAGCTCCTGTAAGTTGTCCTCTGGTCTCCACACATGCATCCTGCATCCTGCAAGATCACCCTCACACAGAGAAATAACTAAATGCAATTAGAAACAACAACAGCAACTAAATAAGTTGGAGGATTTCCGAGGACAATGGCTGCTGATGGATCTGAACTGGCAGGGGATGGGGTGAGGTGAAAAAAAAGGGAGGGAGAAATAGAAAAGGTTGGTAGCTCTTAGAACCCATCTACTTGTGGAGGCATTGACAGGGGCCTTCTTACTGAGCATAGTCCTCCTATCCTAGCCTCCTCTTAGGCAGTCCTTGATGACTTTTACACTCTAGGGAAGCTTACAGGAAGGATGTAGATCATATAGTTCAATAGGGAAAGGTGGTGGAAGACATTCGATGAAGCAGAGACTTGCTCACCTAAATGTGGTTTCATCCTCCCAGGCTGTTTTCTAATGAACTGCAGAGCTGGGTGTTCTGTCTCATTTCTCCAAGCAGTAATCACAGGACACAAGTGTCCTCTCCCCTTTCCCTGAACAGTAGCCACATCAGAGACAGCTATGTGCCTAATACCTTCATCCTTGTTCTTATTGCATAGCAATAGAGATGTGTTGCCCAGCATCCTTCACTGTAGGATGTGCTATATGCCCATGTTTGGGCCAATGAACGATAGGATGGTGACCGAGGAAACCTCTGTGTACTCCCTGGTGATTTTTCCTTCCCATCTTTTGGGTAAACTGAGATGACTCCGATGACAGGGGGAATAACAGAGTCATACATAATGTGGGAGGAGCCTGGGCCCCCAAGTCTTCCACTGTAGGAGATTCCAACTGCTTAGCAGCAATACCTATATTTGAATGTCAACAGAGCAAGAAATAAATTTTGTTGTATTATCTATTATAACAACTAGGCTACCCTAACTAAATACTCTACCCTTGGGAAAGTATTGTCCATCTCCCTCTCACAATATCTTATACACATATATTTTCAAAGGATGATGGGCAGCATTGGAAAACAGATGAAACACACATAAGCTCTAATTGCTATAAGGGCTACAGAAGCCACAAGCATTGAGTCTAACACAGAAACGGATAACTAATAGTGCTAAGTTTCACCAGCATATGTGGAAAGCAGGAGTTTGGGCTCCCAAATGCACACTCTTTGTACCAACTATATATGAAATGGTATGTCTAGAGAGAACCACACTATAACAAATGTGGACAGTGACAAAGAGAAATGAAGGGGAAATGTATTTGAAATGAATCATCTAAATAACAACAATTGAAGTTAAAAAATGTTATCAGAAATGGAGAGGAGTCATTGAGCAGCAAGAGGAAAACTCTTCAATATCTTGGGATAGAGTTAAAGAAGAATATGAAAGAAAATTTATTACAATTTTTAAAGTATCCAAATAAGCCTTAGGGACTCCAGTGCCCCACATTTAACTGTACATTTAAGGAATTTCAATCAAGATCCTAATTGGGTTTTTTTTAATGACAAGTTGAATTCAAAGATCATTGGGATGAATTAATAAGCAGAAGAACCAATAAAAACCTATCTGATAGAGAGATTTTTTATTAAAAAAAGAACCCTAATTGATAGGAGAGGGATGAGGTTACTGGCCTATTCTATCTGCTTTTTGAATACACTCATTAAAGATATAATAACGTTGGTAAAATGAATGCATTCAGGAATAGAACAGACTGCAGGGTCCCAAATGGAATGAGATACACATGAGAATATAGGGTATCATACAAGTAATACTTCAGATTAGGAGAGCACAGACTACTTAAGAAACCAGACTGAGACAACTAGATATCTACATTTTTGCTAGTTCCCTACACACATTTCATTTTAAAATTACATGAACAATTTAAAATTTTGGAATCAGATCTTGAGAGGCATATGTCAAATGCTACAAATCATTTTGGTTGCTGTCATGGTTAGATTGAATTGTGAGCTTGACACAACTTAGAATCACTTGGGAAGAGTATCTCAAGGAAGGGTTGTCTAGATCAGATTGTCCTGTGGGCAGGGCCATCACAGATTATGTTCATTATATTGATTGATATGGAAAGATCTAGCCCCAAAGTGGGCTGTTTCATTTTCTAGGTTAGATCTTACACTTCATAAAAAAGGAGAAATTGAGCTGAGCACAAGAACACATGCATTTACTTTCTCTCTGAATTTGACTATGCATGTGGCCAGTTACTTCAAGTTCCTGCCTTGACTTTCCAGCTAAGATGGGCTGTAGCCTGGAACTGTGAGATAAAATAAATGCTTTCTCTCCTCAGTTCCTTTTGTTAGTATTTTATCACAGCAGAAACAAAACTAACCCAGTTACTAAATGCAAACTCTTTGCATAATGAGGTAGCATAGAGACACAATTTGAAACAGCAATGTTCCTAATACTTTTGATCATCATATTGCCACTAAATAAAGATCTGCTCATAGGCAAAAAGTAAAATGTTAAAATCAGGTTGAAATGGACAAAAGGAATAACAAGGAGTGTTTGTTTGGTGTTTGTTTGTTGGAGGCGGGAGGCGGGGTGGGAGAGCACTATCATGGCTAAAGGTACAAACAGTTTAAATGTGCAACACCATTGACATAGTGAATATACTACTTTGAATTTAAAAATAAAGTCTATCCAAGACCCCAAAGACATGAAGTACATGAAGATGGTCTCAGGAATATTGCTGAGAAGAGTGAGATTAAAAAGACTTGTTCAAACAGCTTCCGAGATGGCTGGGTGGGTAAAGTCAGGACCCAATTGTGGATCCCGGCATTCATAGGAAAGGCAGCTGCAGTGGTGAATGTCAGTAATCTCCATGCTGAGAAGTCAGAAAGAGGCAGGTCCCTGGAACTCACTGGTCACCTAGACCAGCAAGATCAAGAGTCTACAGGTTAGTGAGAAATCTTGTCTCAAAAACTAAAGTGAAGAGAAAGAGAAGAAGATCCTGACATTGACCTCTGGCCTCCACACACTTGTACAAAAATGTGTACGTGCACTCACACAGACACTTGAAACCATACTCATACACACACACACACACACACACACACACACACACACACACACACATATACCACACTCACACACATGCACACACACACACAGATTGAAGTAAAAGACAACAGCTATGGGAAGGCACTTCCTTTCAGATGATGCTTAAGACATGGACACAACGTGGTACTGCAGGAGAATGAGGTAATCAGACAGAGACATGCAGAAGGTATTTGACATGCTGCACAGTGTCCCAAGGAATGAGAACTCCAAGGGAACAGTGGTTGTCATTTCAAGTTCAGGACAATGCCTGATGTACAGAAGGTGGTCGAAAGGCCTGGCATTTCAAGATGCTAGTGGGATGTCTTAAATCTTCTATCATCTACCTGTCATCTATACTTCTGTCTGTCATCTAGCTATCAATCATCTATCTTTCTGCCAATAAATCCATCATCATCTATCATCCATCAATCATCTATTTATCATATATCTAGCATCTATCAACTTTCCCTATTATCTATCTACCCATCTATGTATCATCTATCTCTCATCTCTCTACCCAGATATCTACATATCTTTCATCTAACATGTATCTATCAATCCATCCTTCTGTCATCTATTTTTATACTTCTCATCTATCTACTCACCAATCATGTATCTATCATCTCTCTATCCATTTATCAACCTATCATCTATCTGTCATCTATTTCATCATGGATTAGAGAATGGACTTTTATACCAGGCAGAACTAGCTGACACAGAGTCCCACTGGCTGGATCTGTCTCCTGGGCCAAGCACTATAAAGGAGAATGGTCTCTAATTCACAGAGGAAAGGAGAAAATTGAAACTACACACATGAAATGTTAGCTCTGCCATTCCAGATGCTGTGTGACATTATCTACTTCTCAGTAAAGCTAGAAATAAGAAGCAATGGGATGTTTATGTTTATTTTATTTTTTAGATATCATATTTGTATGAGTATTTTGTCTGCATGTATGTATGTGCACTTCATGTAGGCAGTGCCCATAGAGGCCAGAAGAGGGAGGGTGTCAGAATTCCCTGGAAGTGGAATTAGAGAGAGTTATGAGCTACCACTTGGGTGCTGGGAATCAAGCTCAGGTCCTATGCAAGAGCAGCCAGTGCTTTTAACCACAGAACCATCTCTCCAGCCCCAAAGCAATGTATATATTTAAATTAAAAAGAGAAGCAGAATCAAGTCCCTCCATGTTTCCCTCCCTTTTTCTATGGCTTTTTTAGTATCTTTGCAAATCTCTGCATAGTGAAAAATTTTCCTGGGGCAAACATTTCCTAGAAACTTAAAATGCAGATAATGACTGAGAAAGGAGTGAGCTGGACTCTGCCCTTTGACCTTTGCCTGGTGCACAAAGTTTGTAAAAAGCTGGGTGTGGTGATACACATCTATAATCCTAGAATCGATGAGTCAGTGAGCTCTGGTGGGATATAGAGGCAGATACCAGAAGCCAACCTCTGGCCTCCATATGCACACATACAAACATACACATGCATATACACGTTGCATGCTTGATAATTCACACATATTTAAATTTAAAAAGGACCAAAATGTACAAAGAAGATGTACCTCCTTGAACTGACCACATTTGATATTTTGCTTTACTTTGTTAAGTCAATCTACCTACCCTCTGCCACTTCAGCTGATTTCTCATGGCATCTTAAATTGTAAACATTTTCTTATGGTGTTAAACAATCAAGAATGTGTTAATAAAAAAAAACTTTCTCACTCATGAAATAAAGATGCAGAAACACACTCCAGCATCTCTGAGGACCAAGTGGTTTCTGTCATGGACAAAAGTGCTCGTCTGTTGGTAATGGAGTGTGACAGAGAAATCCACTTGGACTCATTCTTTTAAAAGATGCTTAGAGAGCCCTATTCCTCCTCAGGACAGAAGAGATAGGATAGGATCGCTCATGGCTCATGGGCCTTTTCCCATCAAATCCGTGCCTAGTGGAGAAATTCTAGGGTAAGTGGTCAGATGTGAGCCCTGAGCACTTACGTTCTGCTATTTAACTGAGCAGTGACATACTAAATGTGCACATACACCTGCTTGCACAATCATGCATACCAAGATCTCAGTGATCTTTTATAGATGGCAAAATAATGGATTGTCTTTCCTCCCTCTTTTTTTTATTATACACATATTTAAAAAAAATCCAATGAACAATCATGGGGAATTTAGGAAGGATTGGGAGTTTCTCTTGAACAATAAAAATATACTGCTATAAACATTTCAGGACTGTGAAATAACACAGTCCTAATACAACAGAGCCTCTTCATACAGGAGAGGCAGCTATGGGCAATGCTAGCCCCAATAGCCGGTGGTTTTGTTACAGGCCTTGATGAAAGATGTTATGACCTTCTGGAGGACCTTGATCACTCCGGGGTATCTGTCCCATCACTCCATATTAGACATTAATTGTCATCTGAGGGGGACAGAATGTCGGGCGTCAGCTAACTGATTCTGTAATGTGCCATTCTATCCTAAGTCCCATCACCCCAAGTGCCGCCGAGGTCTGGGGGAAGTACATACAAATGTATGTATGTACACATATATAATTTATTGGACGGCCGGCTCATCAACTATATTGGTTTCCATAGCTCTGCTATTGTCAGCATATTTCAGATTGGATTTGCTGCTGACACGGTTGAATGAAAAAATACTGACATTTTTCAGTATTGTACTTGACATTTTTAGTATTATTATTAGTTATTTCATTCCATGTAGTAACATTGTCCAAATGGGATCATCCACGAAACAAAACAAAAAGGTTTAAAAAAAAAAAACATGCTCCTCAAGTCTGAACTCAGAAGAGGTCCCTGCTCAAGTCTGAAGCCCAAAGAGGTGCCTGCTTCCACAGTTGTCTCCGTAAACCTTCCGCTGAGGCTGTGATGACCCTTGGTGTAGATTGCTGTTGACACTTGTTGCACAGAAATTCCTGCAGAGTTGATTTGATGATTCATTTAGCTAGAGATCTTTGTATGGAAAGAATGACCACTTTTAACCTCAGCCTAGGCAGGAATTGATGATTTTAAGTTGGATTTTCTCTCTAACAGCAATGGCCATGTACTCTATACCACCTTGCTAAATCTCTGAAAGATTTCATTTTGGCCCAGATTTCTTACAAGTCCTCATAGGAGAATTGTCAAATCATAGGAAAATCGTCAAAGCAATTATTTAAGTTACAAAGTGTGTATGCATGTGTGTGTGTGTGTGTGCGCGCGTGCACGTGTACACGTGCGTGCACATGTGCATTTATATACACATACACACAGAGAAGTTTTTTGGTAGGAATTCACATATATTTGTGTTTCCATTTTTCCAGAATACCAATGAATACTTACAGAGAAAAAGAGTTGCTCCATATGTAGAATTTAGCTATTAATGAACATGTCACAAGAAGAAAACTTGAATCCAAGGATGGGTACCTCCTTAAGAATAGAACCGGAGTTGTTTTCTTGTGAAGGGCAGATCCTAGGGAGCTGGCTGCCAGGGTGTGAAGGACTGGGTTGGCACACTCTGAGGTCATGTTGCAGAAGAGACTTGCTCAGCAAAGGGGACTCTGTCATCTCTTACTTAGCTGAGGTTGTGAAGAACACCAGTACCTGCTAGAGTTGTCGCAGTCATTGATGTCTCTCAAGTTGTGAGGGTTTTTTGCAGTTGAGAATTCTAGAATAACCAGTGCAGACATTCAGCAATGCAATAGAACCTCCCAGGAAGTGTTTCTTAACTGCGTGGGGATGCCTCTGGGATATGTGGACGTTGAAACTGCAGGCTCAAACTCCTTTGCATGTTGAGTAGAAGGCATGTCTATCTCTACTGGGCTTGCTGTCAAAATATAATGTGTTTCTACTGATGAAATATACCCTGTGATGAGTTGTCTCTGGAGATAAATGGCCTTTTCCATTGAGGTATTAAACAGGGGCCCTACTGGGGAACAATACCACAGAGTTAAATGATGACTTAACTCCCCATAAATCTGCAATTAAGGCCGCATGGGTCACTTTCTAAGGACCCACGTTGGCCCACAGGCTCTATGGCCATATCTGCGCACTGAACAAGGATGATAAGGAAGTACATTGCAGATGGCTGCGACAAGCAGACCATAGAACTCCCCATTGTCCCCACAGAAGTCTCTTTCTCCACTGGGTAGATTCAGTTTCTAATCCAAATATGGTCAATTCATTTTGCTTATGATGGGTAGGAATAAATATCATCCATTAAGATAAAAGAAAAAAATAGATTATCCTCTGATATGTGGCAAAGGTATCTTATGGGGGTCTAGAAGGGATGAGGGTGTCTGATCAGTCTCCACTGTGTATTTTTCAGTCTTCTAAGCTGATGTGACATAAGATTACCTATCTACTAATCCACCAGAGTGAATGTATTACCCATCTACTGAGTTGGGTGACATGAACTTCTGCCTTTCTGTAGACAATGCCTCCCTGTCTTGCTTTGAAAGTTTATGTAATTTCTCAAGTCTCAATATTTTCTTCTCCAAACAGAGGGCAAATAATAGAAACTAACCATCTAGATCCTGTTGAAATTAAATGAGGTAATGCATGCTACACTTTTCTCAGTCTGGGGTTGGCATGTAGTACTGTACCAGTACATTTTGGGTATTCTCATTAGGATATTCTCTGATGACTTAATGTCTATTATTATCATTATTATTAATGGTAATCAGAGGAACTAAACTTCAACAACAAGATATTAAATATCTTCAATCTAGATTCAATATGTTTTAACCATATATATCTACTTAAGATGCCCAACCTTTAAGAGGAGAATGCAGGAGCTGGGGAAATGGCCAAGTCAAAACAGTATATGCCTTTATAGGATGAGGACCTGAATTTAATCCCCAGAATCCATGGAAAAAGAGCCAGGTGTGGTAACATGGTCTTCTCATCCCAGTGCTGGGGAGGTAGTGGCAGGTAGATCCTTCAAACTCACTGGTCAAGAAGTCTACCCTACTTGGCAAACTCCAGGCTAGTAAGACTCCATCTCCAAAACAAAAGGTGCAAAGCACCTGAGCAACTACTGCTGAGGTTGTCCTCTGGCCTCCAAACACACACACACACACACACACACACACACACACACACACACACACA
>CABHPR010130275.1:5967-47233 GCA_902168415.1 Peromyscus melanophrys
GTGTTTGTAGGTATTCTAAAAGGCCAGAGGAGGGCGTCAGGTCTCCTCGAGCTGGAGCTACAGTCAACTGTGAGCTGCTAGATGTGAGTGTAAGGAACTGAACTTGCTTCGTCTTCCCCAAGAAGAGCAAGAAGCATTTTCATCACCGACTGTCATCTCTCCATCCCCCTTTATCCCCTTTTGAAACACAATTTCTCTCAGATTCCTCCTTTCCACTGTTTCCTTTTCAGATGCTATCTTGAATCTAGAGAACTATTTCTCATTCTCGAATGTGCTCACCCAGGCTCTGGAGAATTGCGTGCTCAGGCTTGAGGTGGGGACTTCTCATGGACTCCTAGCAATGACGATGCTCTTGTGCTGTGGGTACCATCTGAAGCACAGGACAACAGCTTCTAAAGTCATGCACCAAGAGATTCCTCTAACACTATTCTCCTAAGGATTTTCCTTGACAGGAAACCATCTGGAAGCTCATAGGCCTAGTTTAAAGCCCAAATCAAGTCATTCGCTGTCCTTTATCTGAAATAATTTTCTTATATTCATTCTTAAGTAACTTTCTGACCTTGTTTTTTATGACTCCCTTTTAATTAATGCTGTATTTTTAAGTAAAAATCAGTCAAATTTCTTTTCTCTGTGGAAGGGTGTTTCACCAGAGTGAGGGCAGCAGGCTGCTGGCTTCTCCTCTATTGCATTCCACATGCATTAGAGAAGAAAGGAGAGAAAATGGAGGAAATGGGGACACTTACGAGGGGGTGGCTGAGGAGGTGCTTCAAGTCTGTATGAATAAGGTGGTGGCCTTGGTCTGGAAGAAAGGCAGCCAAGCTTCCTTGTTGGAATCAACATCGAAGCCTTGTCTCTCTGATCCCTGTGGACACTGCGGTACCAGGCATCATCACTGCAACGCTGTGAATTACCGAGCTCAAGTGTCCCTAGCACAGTGCACACTGCCTCCTGTTTGAAAACTGACCTTGGGGTTTTCAGGCTGAATTTCCTCCATGTTCCAGAAACGGGGTGTTCGGCCTCTTCCATTTCTGCAGGGAGCAGTAATTAATTGATTCTCTTATATCACCCTCATCAGATTTAGCTACCTGTGTCGTACTTACTTTGTTAGAAAATCTAGAAGTCTTCCTTAGCTTCTATACTCTGAAATAATTCACACAGAATTGGGGATTTCTGATATTGGAGGTCATGCGAAGTCAACCGGCTAGTTGACTTACAGATGAGGTAACTTCCTTCTATGGAAATTAGTTGGCTTAAACTAATTACATTTAATGGATTAAATCTGACCAATTAAATTTACAAGGAAATTACTATCATTTCATCTCTACATTGTTTTACAGGGTTGTATAAAATTATCTCTTAAAATAGTCTCTAAAACATATTTTAGTGGTTATTTCTTATTGTGCGTGTTTAGACAAGTTATCTCTAAGTAAATTAGTGATTCCCCCTGAAACAAAGCATTTTCATTTATTTTTCTATATCCTCTATGATTCCTTTCCTTCCTCCCACCCTCTTTCTCCCTCCTCCTCTCCCTTCCACCTTCCTTTCCTGTTGCTTACCTTGTTTCCTTTCCCTAGGATTTTGGGTTGGCAAATAGTTCCTGAGTTTTTATATCTATTGATATAAATGCTTATGGGTATGCATTTCCCTGTAAATCAAAATAGACATTTATTTACATGACCCTCCGTTATAGACAGTCATCTTTCGTGAGTCCACCTGCCTTCCCTGGAGCCACTTGTCTGAGTGCAGCCCTGTGTCTTGTTTTGTGGAACAATCTTTTTGTACGCTGTGAAGATGTGTCTTTGCCAAGGTGCCTTCTGATTGGTTTAATAAAGAACTGAATAGCCAATAACTGGGCAGGAAGAGGTTAAGAAGGACTTCCAGGCAGAGAAAAAAGAAGACAAGCTGAATCTAGACATGGGAGAGATGCTAGAGGAGATGGAGAGGAAGCAGGACATGCAGGAGGAGAGGTAAAAGCCACGAGCCATGTGTCAGCATGTAGATTAATAAAAATGGGTTAATTTAAATTGTAAGAGCTAGTTGGAAACAGGCTTAAGCTAAGACTGAGCTTTCATAATTAGTAATAAGTGTCTATGTCATGATTTGGGGCTGGCGGTCCAAGGAAGCCTGGTACAGTCTTGTTGGAAGCTTGAGACTTTGGAGAGCTGAGGTTTGTGATGGGTAGGGAAGCCTCTGTGGCAGTGGGTGGGTTGGAGTTCGGGTCAAACTTGACCCACCTCCACTGCCTCAACCAGTTGCTACTCAACCCTGTCTTAAAGCGATAAATCCACGGGAGTCTGTTTAAAAGTATTAGGGAAATTTATTAAAGTAGATTGAGGAAATACACTCACGAATACAGAATGGAGTAGAGAGCTGAAGTCATCCTCTGATCTGACCAGGAGCAAATCCACCTCACAGGCAGGAGCAGGAAGAAGGGGCATGTGACCCTTCTCCCTCTCCTTTTAAGAGGTCATGTACAATAGCAGGAAGCACCACCTGCTTTGGCCTTATAGCTCAAGGTCACAGGTGGAGCAAATACCACTACATTTCCCCTTTTTGTCTAAGTAGAAAGGTTCTAAACTTAATGCAAACTATATACAATAAGAATAATTATCAAGTATTTTCCAGGGGAAACAAAGGGTAATAACATAAACAAAAATGGAACTACAACCAATAAGAATAACATCAAACAAGAAAGA
Source organism: Peromyscus melanophrys (assembly GCA_902168415.1). Lineage (NCBI taxonomy): Eukaryota > Metazoa > Chordata > Mammalia > Rodentia > Cricetidae > Peromyscus > Peromyscus melanophrys. The sequence continues at coordinate 8,664 of CABHPR010130275.1, forward strand.
CATGCTAAATGTCCAGAAATGTCCAGAACATAGGTAAATGGCAAATTGTCGAGATTACTCCAATAGCTGTCCTATCTTGAAGATTGTAACTCTAGTACAATCTTCTAAGATACGAGAAGATTGTAACTGTAACTACAATTCCCTTAGTATAGTGGTGAGTATCCGTGCCTGTCATGTGGGAGACTGGGGTTTGATTCCCCAGCAAGGAGCCAGATAAAGCAAAAAATCCACAGGAGTCTGTTTAAGAAGTATTAGGGAAATTTATTAAGGTAAATTTAGGAAATATACTCACAAATACAGAAAGGAGTAGACAGCTGAAGTCGTCCTCTGATCTGACCATGAGTGAATCCACCTCCCTGCAGGCAGGAGCAGGGAGAAGGGGCTTGTGATCCTATAGCCCAAGGTCATGGGCGGAGCAAATACCACTACACTGTCTCCATGGTGGAACTCAACAAAGTCAGGCAGAAGTCTTTGCAAGGAGGATGCCCTTCATGTCCTAACCTGTCAGGGTCTCTCTAGGTCAGGATGGTTAGCAAGGAAGACTCTAGACAAGTTCCAGATCTCACCCTCATAGGACAGCAGCCTGTACACATGGGTAACGGGTTCCCCTGGCATTAGTCAGGCCACCTGGTTAGGTCCTCAGAGGCTTCAAGCATCTGAAACCATTCTGCCAGGTTGAGAGTCCCACGAGGTCAAGGGTCTGAAACGTACATGGGTGTGATCCCTGAGAAATTCAGCATCAGGATGACACGATGCTCTGGATAAGATGTATGCACACCTCCAACTCAGTGAGGCCGACAGCTCGGCCAGACTTGGGCAGGATCTCAGTCACCACCCTCTGAGATCCCAGCATCGCTTGGACAGCTGGTTCTTCTGCAGCTGCAGTTTGGTGCCTGTCAGGATGACGGATGTCACTGTGATCACAGCTTTGAGTCCATTGTCTGTAAATTCTCACCCACGGCAACAGCACTGAGGGTCACTGGTCAGTGCAGAGGACCTTGAGCCACCAAATCCTGATGATGAGGGCAGCAGCCATGCTTCCTAGAGACAAGCCTGTTCCTGTCATTCATTTCCATTTCTATGTTGGCCATTTTTCTTTCTTGCGCTCGCTCCTGGCTTACAATGTTTATTTCTCTATGATTTGGGGTTGATATTTTAATTCCTTTATTTTTGTCTTTCCCTTTATATTGATGTAAATGATCACAGCTTTGAATTTCCCCATGAACACAGCATTCTCACATGTGGAGAGAAATTTTCATAGAAATGTTGAACTTCCATGTAGGGTTTCCCTTTGCACCAGGTGTTTAGCGGGGAGTTTTCACATTTTCAGCTGGAAAAGACACTTTTTAATCTTCCTTATTACTTTCTACTTATACAGTCAGAGAATATTGTTTGCAATATTTCTACTTTACAGATACTATTTAGAATTTCTATTTAATATAATGTGGAGTCAGTTTATATAAATATATTCTATTCATTAAATATTTTTTATCACATTTTATTTTGTCAATTTACTCTTTCTCTCTTTGAGGTGTGCATGCGTGCGTGCGTGCGTGCGTGCGTGTGTGTGTGTGTGTGTGTGTGTGTGTGTGTGTGTGTGTGTGTATGCACATCACAGTACATGCGTGCGGGCGTTGGTTCTCTCCTTCTACCATGCTGGACTTGGGAATCCAACTCAAGCTGTCAGACTTGGCAGCAAGCGCCTGTACCCGGTGAGCCATCTTGCCAGCCCGAGGATGTGTAAGCTTGGATAACACATTTCCAGCATGCTCACAGGCCCTTCGGTATTTGCCATGGAGTATGTGTTTAATATCCTTTCTCAGTTTTCTTTGCTTGCCTTTCTCAGCCTGGGGCTGCTGTTCCAGGGACCATATTATCAGTGTCTTTCTGACCATCTCTTCTGGTATTTCCTGGAGTTTCTGTGGTAATTCTGTTCATGTTATTTAAAAACACCATTTCCATCATTCATTATATCCACCACCTTTTTTATTGTTTCACTAAATGCCTCTTGACTTGATTTACAGCTAGTCCAATTTCAAAAATGTCTACCCCGTCTCTTTATCCTGGAAGAGCATTGGCCATCCCTTCATTTTTTATCACTCCCAAGTTTGTTTTAAGTATACTTTCGTATGTCAACTAGGGTTGGATCTCTTTATAAGCATGAAGCTTGTCTGTATATTGCCGAGCATCACGTGGGTGACTTCCACAGTGCCACGTTATTTTATATTTGTTGGATATATTCTCATAGCTGCACTTTCTCATCTTGTCTGTTTCTTTACTCTTTGAACTGAGGGGCAGCATTTTTTTTTGTGCATGTATGGATGTTTGTGATTTTTCTAGTGATCACCTTTAAAACAATGCCTCTACTCCTTACGTAGGCCTCTGCCATTTAGTCTGTCAATTTAAAGTCATGGCCTTCATCACTGCGATATTCAGTGAGTAGATTTCATTTTTTTCTTTTTCTTTTACATTCCAATTTGTCAGTTGTATATTTTTAATTTTGTCAGAATTATATCAGCTTCTTATTAGTTGTTCATCTTTCCCCCTTTAGTTTCAGATCTACAATTATGTATCTATATAATGAAACATATACATATGTATATAACTACATATAATGAATTCATTGAAAAGATATGTCTTTATTGTTCAGCACCTGGCCTGAAATGTCTCCATTCCTCTCTGACAGAAAAAGTTACTCCCTATACATCACTGAGGACTGTTGTATGATATTTTGTTTGTGTTCTGACAAATAAAGCTTGCCTGGAGATCAGAGAAGCAGAGCAGCCAGCCACTAGAGACTTCTTGTCTCTACAAAGTCTCAGACTGAATGGAGGGGTGGATGGATTGGAGGGGCTCCTGTCTACAAATCTTCAGACTGAATGGGCATCGAGATCCTGTCTTCACCCACCTTATATTCCTGCCTCTACCTCCCTAGTGCTAGGATTAAAGGCGTGAGCCTCCCAAATGCTGGGATTAAAGGTGTGCACCACCACCACTGCCTCCTCTGTTTCTCTTTTAGACTGATTCAATCTCTTGTAGCCAGAGTGACCTTGAACTCCTGATCTTCCTGCTTCTTCCTCCCAAGTGCTGGGATCAAAGGTGTGTGCTACTACTGCCTGGCCTCTATGATTAAGTAGTGGCTAGCTCCACCCTCTGATCTCCAGGCAAGCTTTGGCAGAACACAAACAAAATACCATACAAGAGAGGACAAGCCCATTTGTCCCACACTTGAGGGCTGTTGTAGGTCTGAAGCAGTCTTCCATTTCCTTGAGTCCATTTGCACAGGTGGCGTCTGGGTGGTTTTCAGGGTTATGAAATGTCTCATTGAAGTCCAGCTGTTAAAACGGATAGTGCTCTTGGAAGGGGGGCTGGTTTATTTTCTGGTTCTAATTTTCTTTCTTTTCCTTTCTAAATTTCTAACCTGCCTTCTTTTCTGCTGATGTATGGCCTGGCCCCAGCTGCTGTTCCCCATCCCCTTTCCCCAGCCTACTGCCCATTCCCAGCACTGGCCCTCAGCTTCTCCAGGAGTGGGTGCTCTGAGTCACTAAGTCTCATCAATGCTCTCAGAACTGGTCCACTCCTGGTGGAGTCTTTCCTTTCTGGGAGTGATATACCCTCCTCCATTCCCACATTTATTCATTTTACTGTTAAAATTTTAATTGGTAGATCCACGGTACTGATTTATCATGTATTTGGTATATAGATACAGCTGCAAGGGTTAAGTTAGAATAATTAACATATCCATCACATAGAATGTTTATTATTTCTTTATTGAAGAACATTTAAGATCTTTTCCTCTAGGTATTCTGAAATATCCAAGGAATGATTGCAAACTATAACTACCCTACTTTCTGTAGAATGCTAGAATTTATGTTTCCTTTATTCTTGCATCCAGTGGTAAATACTTGGGTTGCTCCATTATCTTGGTGACTGTGAACAGTGCTGAAATAAACATTCAAGGGTAGATATGTCTTTCCCGTACCGATTTCCTTTCCTTTGCCTTGATACCCAGTGGTGGCATTGCTGGATCATATGGAGTTCCTATTTTGTCTTGTTTTGTTTTGTTTTGTTAAGGGTGAAATTTCTTGAATTCTCTGTCTCCTGTTATTCTGTCATCTCAGGTTATGGATAATTTTACTCACTGCCATTTTGGAACTATATGGGTTTTGAAGACTATGAAAAGAAATTTAATTTTAGGTGGTCACCAGCAGCCTATGAACTCAGAGGGTGACAGACACCACACGTCTGTTTTAGTAGTGTTGTAGAACACAGAGGGACCATCCTATAAAGCACCAATAGATATGCTCAAGGGCAGAGGTTATGGAGGATCCATTCGAATATTCAGGATCAATAGGGGTTATTTTTGGTCTAAATTTATTTAGTTGTTGACTCAGTAGCATAACCTTCCTGCCATTGATAATATATTAGTGAACTTAAATACATAAATTGTTCTATTCCTTTGGGTGAAATTCTGAAAGATAAAATTATATGAATCCATGTTAATATAGAAAATAATGTGGTAAAGATTTTTTTAGCCTAATAATGTATGGAGTGAGGTTGTTTTTATTATAGTTAAAGAAAAGAATAAGTTATGTAATTATATTTTAATTTAAAAAAAAATCGCCCATGTTAAGCTTTCTTCTTGAAGCCACTTGGAAGGATGTCTCATAAGGAGAAGGAAAACCTTGAAAAACTCCGGAGGCTCATGCCAATGACTTGGAGCAGAGCTGGCAGAGTAAAGGGTGTAGCTGATAAAGGGAGCCTTGCCAAATCATTTCGATGTTTACAGTAGATGCTTTACTTGTGCTTAATTGTGTAGCTATGCGATGACACAAAACCAGAGTAATTCAGAAAAGATGAGTCAGCACCTCTTCTAGGAAGTGCGGCTTGCAGTGGCCACCATCTTTTTATAGAGCAATGCTTTCTGTGGTGATGGGCACGTTCCATGTCTGCACTTTCTAGGGAAAGCCATCAGCCAAACATGGTGAATGGACTGAGGAACTACATTTAAACTTAATTACCTTAATATATTAACTTAATAATTAATTTAAATTATATAGTCAGTGTAATTCGTGGCTATTATGTTAGACACAAGAGAAACATCTGTGTGGTCTAGTTTAGGAGAGAGAAAAGGGAGAGGTGAAAGAAGCTACCTATCTATCTATATCTATCTATCTATATCTATCTATCATCTCTATCATCTATCTATTCATTCATCTGTCTAGTCATCTATCTATCTATCTATCTATCTATCTATCTATCCATCTTCTGTAAAAACAAAAAAGGAACAAGTGGCTACTCTTCTACTGGGAAAAGAAATGAAGCACTTCTGACTCTTTGGCAAGCCAGGGCTAGTGGTTACAAACTACAAAGGACCTTCATTTGTTGCCTCTGTTACTTCATACGGAACTATGATGTATAAGTCTGCCTTCATCTCTCTTCCCTGATAAACACTTCATACTAGTTAAACTCATTCATAGAACATCCCTTGGTGACATCAATATTTTGAATACCTAGAAACACGCATTGGGTCCATTGTCACAATAGTGCATCTTCATATTTGTTGTACCATAGTCAAAGCTATGCATCACCCTTACCGCTGCCACCTGGGGTGGATGAGTGAGCTGACCCTCCGCCTTGCCAGCTGCAGCACTGGGGAAAGTGGACCTTGCACCTAGCCTGGGCAGCACAGTAGAGCTGACCCTATTGATGAGGAGAGGGTGAACCACCCTGAGAACCTCAACCTGGGAGACCTGGCCCCACCCATCATCTGCCATATGGTGGTATGGGCAAGGGAGAGACACCCTCCCCCCATTAATGTCTAAGGCAGGTGGGAGAGCTGACCCGGTCCCCCACCAGCTGCAACACTTGGGATAGCGGGCCCTGCACCTTGCCTGGGCACCACGATAGAGCCATCCCTGTTGGCAGAGGTGTAGGTGAGCCAGCCCCAAAGCTGTGAGCATGGGAGAGCTGTCCCTGTTATTCATTTGTCATTTGGCATGGGTGGGGGAGAGATGACTCCCCCTTACCCATCAATGCCTGAGGCAGGTGGGAGAGCTGGCCCTGAGGTCATAAGAGCACAAGAGTTGTTCCTGCCCCTTATCAGCGGCAGCACTTGGGAGAATGGCTCCTACTCCACATCTGGGCAACTCAGTAGAGCTGGCCCTGAAGGTGTAGGTGTGGGAGAACTGACCCTGAGGATGTGAAAGCAGGAGAACTGGCCCTGTCCCTTGCTCATTGCTGCAAGGGGTGAACTAGTCAGGGCAATGCAGGAGAGCTCACGCTGGTGGTGAGGATGGGGAAAGCTGGTAGGCTGACTGACTCTGGAACGGCCCAGGATTATGTGTTGGTCCCCAAACATCCACCCCATCTATGATCTGCTCCATCATGTGAAGAGGATGGTCCTGCAGATCCAAAGGTGCAGGATCTCCACACCACAGGACAATAGTCAGATAACTAAGAGGAGTTCTAATGAGGGCTCAGCATCAATAGTGTAGCAGAAACCAGAAGACTTGAGCCAGACCAATGACTCTGCAATGAACACTTGCCAAGTAAAGATACATGGATAAAAGCGTTTACTGTGTGACTCACTGTGTCACACTACAGCTTCCATGACGAGACTGATTTTTCTTTTTTTCCCTTTCTCTCTCTTAAATTTTATTTTCTTTGATTTTTTGCAGGGGAGGTTACAAGGGCAGAGGGTGGATACAAAGGGACAGGGAAATGAATGGGATGGATATGCATGGTGTGAAAGAGACAAAGAATGAATAAAAAAGAAAGATAAAATGTATATACTAGGCTATTAAATGAAATAATGTGATCTGGAGGTGTAGCTCAGTGGTACACTTGCCTAGGATGGATAAGGCTCTGGATTCAGTGTCTAGTGTGCACGTGCACGCACATGCACACATACACACACACAAGAAAGATACACATACACACACATACACACACACACACACACACACACACACACAGCAGGGCGGGGCGGGGGGGGGGGGGGGGGGGGAGGGGAGGAGTGTGGAAGGAAGAGCCAGGGTTTTATTTGAAAACACAGACTGAAGATCCCTCACCTAACAATCTGAAATCTAAAATGTTAAAATTTACAAAACTTTTAGAATGCTTACATAATATCACAAGTAGAAAATCCTTAATATGAAAATTTATTTCCTATAAAAATTATTTAAACTGTAGTGTGAAATTGTCTCTAGGCTACGGCAGCACATGTGTATGTAACATAAGAGAATGTTGCATTTAAGCTTGAGTCCCATTCCAGAAATAGCTCATTATATACATTCAAATATTGTAACTTTCACTCCCACACCAAATCCAAACTCTAAATATATTTCTCATCCCAGGTATTTCAGATAGGGATGCTCATTCTAGCAAAAAGTCATCAGCCATTTCAGGATATTAGAATTATTTGTCCAAATCAAATCAGAGAGGAGAAAAGCTTTCTTTGGTTCTGGTATGTCAAAAATAGGGTTGAATTGAATGGTTTGCTCACAACACATCAAAGATGTTCCCAATCTCTGTAAACAACAGCTGGAATATCTAGTCTTGTTTCCAGGCCTTCAGGAAAGTTTCTAGCAAAGGACAAGATCCTGTGTGGCAGTGGAATTAGACGGTGAGATTCATTAGTGCTAACAACTGGTCCTCCGCTGCCCAGCAAGCCCAGCTTAGGCTGCCTTGGCCCAAGTCAAGAAGACAATGGAGGAAGCAATGTGTTCCCTTCAGGGCAAAGAGACCCAGCAGGTTTCTAGCTCTTCAGGCCCTGCAAAGCCAACAGGAAGGCCATCTTCACTGGCATTTACGGCACAGAGGAGGTTGTGAACCTGGAACACAGCTCCGCCAGTGCTAGCTACAGGGGCTGATAGCAGAACAAAGAAAATATTCACAGTGCTGACCTCTGGTGGGGAGTGGAAAGGGAAGAAGTGGTCATGGTTCTGGTAGGTTCTTCTACCACAACAGCCAGAACCGAATCGCAAAAATCACCGTGGCTTCCTCTTGCCTGATGGTTCTACTCTAACCAAGAATATAGCAGTGATTTGGGAACACTGCTGTACTGCTACAGTGTAAATCCCAACGCTTACATCTAGCGACAAACTCCTAAAAACTCCTAAAAGGGGAGACGAGCTACCTAAGTCTGTACAATTATCAACTATTGTTGCTATAGATGATGATGATGATCATGATGATGATGATGACATTTTCTTTGTGTATCTGGTCAGTTCACAAAAAATCCTATTGCTCTAAGAAAACAAAACAAAATAAAAGCTATGTATAGACTTGTTAGTTATATCTGTGGTTCACTGATTTGGTGGGTTGTCTAGAGTTTAGGTTAAGATCTAGGACCCAGACTGTCAAGTTTGAGTCCCACATTCTGTGATGATATTTTATTTGTGCTCTAATAAATAAAACTTATCTGGGGATCAGAGGACAGAGCCAGCCACTAGATTAGACATAGAGGCCAGACAGTGGTAGCACATACCCTTAATCCTGTCACTAGGGAGGCAGAGATCCGTGTGGATCTACAGAGCCAGGTGTGGTGGCACACACCTTTAATCCCAGAACTTGAGATCTCATATGTTTGCTTGGGAAGGACATATGCCTTTAATCCCAGGAAGTGATGACAGGAAGCAGAAAGGTATATAAGGTGTGAGGACCAGGAACTAGAGGCTTTTAGGCAGTTCAGTTAAGACAATCTAGAGGCTGAGGATTCATGGAGTTGGTGAGGTAATAGCTGGTGGCTGGCTTGTTCTGTTTCTCTGATCTTTCAGCATTCACCCCAATATCTGGCTTCAGGTGTTTTTTTAAAGTTAATTAATTAATTAATTTTTATTAATAAGACCATTTAGCAATTTGTGTTACAACATTCTCCACTTACCAGGTGTGGAACTCGTGGGTAGATACTTGTAGATTAGTTTCCCATTAGTGTTGTTATAAAGTTTAAATCACCTCATAGTTACCCAGTGCACGCCACAGTGCTTTGCGCTGTCTGTTGATATGTTAAATGAAAATTAAGAGTTTAAAAGCTCCCTGTTAATACCAGCATCAATTCCACTTTCTCACACAGAATGCATTTAAATACCTATCCAATGATGGACAGCAGAAAGGCCCATCAAACAGTTAACCAGGCTGGTGCTGGTCTGTTGGTCTCATACCTGAGGGTGTCTGTCTCAGGGTCCTTGATATAACTGCACAGATTTTTTTTGTCTTCTGCCACCACTGAGGCTTTTAGTGAGACCTCTTTGAATAACTGCAAACAGGAGAACCATGTCTGGCTCCAGTTTCACAGTCTTGAGATGAATCTGTTTTCAGACTGTGAAGAGGTGCCCAGGTTAGGCTGGGGATATTCAATATTCTGTTGCTAAGGATCTAAGCCTATTCATGGCATCCTATTTTTAGAGTGCTCAAGAGTGAATCAGAGACCTATGATTAATTATTAATGATTATGAAATAACACTCTTGGATGGCAGAAAGTAGCAACTTTTAATACCAGCTGCTTTGAGGATTACTTTTAAGAACACATGAAAGCTTTTCTGAAGTTATATTTACCTCTTCGAACACTGCTTGTTTTGAAATACTTTTTCTGAAGTGTCTTTAGTACAGTCCCGTGTCAGAGAGAAAAGACTAGAAATGACAAGCTTTGGAATGACACTTGCTGCCTTTTATTTATTACCGTGTAGATTAACTTTCCCAAATGAGGGAATGCTTGCTTGGCAGCCTGTCATATTAAAGGAAAGCTATAGACCATTTGCCTTCACAGTACTATAATGATCTGTAATACTGATCATTTTGTAAGTTCAGCTTCTGCTTTCTGAGTCAGTGGCTAAGACAACTCAAGGGTAGGAAGATTAAATACCAAGCTGGACCCGGTTGGCACATACTTGGAGGGAGCAGGGTCCTGAGTTTGAGGACAGCCTGGGCTACACAGTGAGGTCCGGCCTCAATAAACCACTTTGTGTTCAGTATTATAAAGGGGACCACGGGCTTTCCTCAAAAAAGACAGGGTGGCCCAAGGGGGGTAGACAATGAAAGGTCCTTTTAGAATACTTTCCTCTTACTTCTATAGTAATTGTAAGGAAAAGACTATGTATTCCAAGACCACAATCCACTGGTAGCCATTTCCACAAATGCCTATCATCCACAATCATTCTTAAAGATGTTTGAAGAGTTTAAAGAGAATTCTGTGGGAACATCTTACAGAAAAAGGACTGTCTCAGCACAATGCCTTTGCCCAAGGAATGTCTTCTAGATTTCTTTCCCCCCTTTTTCTCTATCACATATTTTATATATTCTCATGTGTGCGTTTTATAAAAGGTACTCAGCTACAACAGCATGTAAAAACATGATTACTGTCATCTGAACTTTTGGCTAAAGCAATGGGAAGTTCAAGTATGAGCTGCTGTTTGGAAAGAGACAGATGGGACTTCTAGGGCTACCCTATGCACAAAGAGTCATAAGTGGGACTCAACGAGAAACTAAGACACTAATTGAATCTTGATTATACATTCTATGCCATGACATAGAGACAATAGTTTGGAGAACCCAGGATGTGTGATAAGGTTTAGCTGGGCAGGGAAGGAGGGTGAAGACATTTGGTTGAAGGCACTGCCAGGGCCTCCATTTCTGCCTGTTTCTAGCTCATTTCCTTCCTTCCTTCCTTCCTTCCTTCCTTCCTTCCTTCCTTCCTTCCTTCCTTCCTTCCTTCCTTCCTTCCTTCCTTTTTTGGATTTTTGAGAAAGGGTCTTGACCCATAGTACAGGCTGACATGAAGCTCATATGTAGCCCAGCCTAGCCTCCTGTCTCAGACTGGTGCCAATCCATCTGCCACAACCTCCTGAGTACTGGGATTACAGGTATAAGCAACTATGAGATTAGAGTTTGCACCTTCTAACTCTTATTTTTATCTCCCCCTCCTTCTCCTCTTCTTGTTTGTGAGACAGACTTGTGTCCTGCTCTGTAGCCAAGGATGGTCTTGAACGGAGGAAATTCTGTTCCAGTCTCTTCACCGTTCATCTTCCAGCATGGGCCACCACGCCCGGCTTCTGACTCATGTTTTCCTTCTCTCACTTCTTCAGTGTTCCTCTTTGTAGTGACTGCGGATGCTCACATAGAGCAGTAACGCATGTTTTTGAAGTCTTTCTGGACGAGATCTAATTTAGCACAGTGTGCTAGATGTCACAGAGAAGGACAGTGGTCCAGAGGCCGAGACCAGACAGGAGGGAAGACAATTGTCTAATCCCAGAACGCCGGAAGTAGTGAGAGTAAAGACTTAATGCAAAGTCAGCACAAGCCATTTCACCAGGATGCTCTGAGCCACAAAAGCTGAAACTCCCAGCTTCTGAGCCTTCCCCACCTCTCACAACAGAAGCCCCCCATGAACGCCAACCTCTCCTGTGTTCTCTCAATTCTCATTTCTCAGTTTCTCAAGAACTTTACATATGCGCTGCCTTCTCTCATCCCTCCGTCTCTCCTTTGGGCCATCTCAAGCAACAAAATTTCCTCTGCATAAGTGACCAGTCCCCTTTTGCCTTTACTGATAGACATTTGAAAGAGGAATCTAGGATTTCTGTTTACATTTCTTCAAGGTTACAAGGTTAGCTATTTAAACAAGGCGAGCAGTGGTTCTGGTGTGGGGTCTGCTTCTTCTTATTCCTCATCACTCATTTTTGCTGAGGTTCTGTGCTCCTCAGGTCTGTGAGTCATGTGACTGTTTGTCCTGAATGGTTTGCGCTATAAACAGCCTCCAGCACAGCTTTGGTGTCTACATACCATAGTCTCCTCACTCATAAGTCCCAATCCCCCCTTTTTTCTTATTCCACTGTTTTCTTAGAGTTTTAAGTTAGCTTCTCCTTGAACCCCCACTTCGCCATCTTTATAGGCAGAGATTCCAGGAGTTGAACCTACAGCTAGTTCACTCTGCTTTTAGCTCTGGCAAGTCTATGCCAGTGTCTCATAGGCTTTCAAATGCTATACATTTAAACTAAACGTGTTCTTTTCCTCAAAAACTGCTTCCTCTCAGGCATTTCAACAAATTGAGGCATCAGATGGCCATTTTTTCCCATTAAGCCCCTGAGCAGTCATAGGTGTTCTTTGGTGCTTTCCTGCTGCTGTATTCCTGACACCTCATCAATCACTGGATGAAGCTGATTTTCTTCCTGCCTCAAATCTCCCCGCTCTCCTTCCTGTCTGCTGCTGTGACCTTATTCTCTTATTTGAGCTATTATTGCAGTAGCTCCTTCCTCCTGATCTAATATCTGAACAGCATCTTCCACCCACAGTCTATTTCCCACCTGACAGCTGGGGTGCCACCCTAATAGCACGAACGCCATCAGTAATTAGGAGATTCAGCTATAACATGATCTGGGATTGGTTGCTCTTCTCCAATTGGCCTCTGATCTTAAGTGAGGGTAAGCTTAAGTTCTTTTGTTAAAGGGACCCAAAATGGGCAAATTACAGTAACTCCTTTCTCTGTCCAGATGGGAAAGATTAAATTCTTCCACAGTGTTCTCCAGTCCTGTGTTCCTCAATGATAGCCAAAACACCCCTCTTGAGATCTTACAGTGCTCAGAACCATCTTGCTGTGCAAGAAAGGCCTGTGGATAACTGCTGATAGGCAGTGCTGGACTGAAGCTACGCTCTAGACCCCACTTACAGGAGTTGGATAGCTCTTCAAGATAACACAACATAGCTCACAGCCTGCTGCCCCAGCAGGTCTATCCGGTGACTTCATTAACATCATTAGTTCAAAATGCTACATAATGACAATGAAACTTTTGGACCACACTGTGATATGAAAAAGTTTTACTGTGTGTTCTGAATACATATGTGCGTGTGTCTCTCACTTCACTGGTTGGACCCTCCTACTGTTATCTTTGCTCTTAGGATACAATTTCTAATCAGGTTGGCTGTAAAACGCAGTTCCAATCTCAAAACCCTAGGAGAACAGGCAGTTGGCCTGAATGCATAATCAATCCACTTGCTCAAAGGTCTGCAGTGTTTTGTGTGGCTTAGGACATTTGTATTTCTTCTGAAAGGTGAAGAAGTGGCTCCCAGGCTAAGCACAGGAGCTCCTTTTCCAGAGGACCTGAGTTCAGTTCCCAGCACCCAAACTGGGCAACTCAATAGTTACCTATAACCCCAACACCAGGTGATCCGATGCCCTCCCTTGGCTTCCACAAGCACATGGCACACACACACACACACACACACACACACACACACACACACACACACGAAAACAAAAAATTACAGCCTTTAAACAGATGAAACAGGGTATACTTCATAAATATGGAAACAGGAAGGAGGGATTGAGACTGCTCCACTTCTTCTCTTCCTGGTCCCACACCCCCGCTCTTCCCTGCCCATGCAATGGCTTCCTGAAAATGCATAGCTTCTTCCTACACAAGGGTTAGGAGCAGACATTCCCCATGTCTGACATGCTTTTGCTTTTTGACCTGATTGCCACCTGTTCCCGTGCCATATGTAGATTCTATTCCATGCTAAGGCTCACATACCCACTTAGCTCTTGTTCATCTTCTTGGTTGTTGGGTATAGATCCTTTCCTCTCCATCAGCGTGCCCACCCTTTCTATCCACCCGTTTGTCACTTCTCCCATTCCGTTAAGTGTTCATCAAGCACCAGCTTTTCCCCAGGAAGCTCCAACAGCTCATAAGCCCCCAGTTTCTAAAATGAACTAGCTGGTTAATGGATGCAAGAACAAGAGGAAAGAGGTGAAAAATAATATTTGGGTACTCAGTCAAAGACGATGATGGGGCCATCCTCCATGACGGAAAGGTAGGGGTGGAGGGAAGTTTGCAGGCAGAGGGCAATCTTTCTTACTCTGAGATTATGCTGGGTTCTTCAAAGGCCAATGCCTCACGTGGGAGACAGCTGGTTAAACACGGGTAAATCATTGGCGGAAGTATGATCTCAGAACGAGGAGGAGACCACGTAAAAGCCCCAAGTCACAGGATAGAATGGAAAAGAAAAAACAAGATTAGCATATTCGAAGGGCACACTGGGAGAACTGTCTCTGAACCGAAAATTTTCTTTCACATTTTGTATGTTATACAGCTTGGAGAGGAAAGGAACCTATTTCTTCAATTCATATGTTGTTCCTGTGTAGGAGGAAGGGGTTGCTGATACCCACAATGCCACAGGTGAAGAATGGTCGACACAGCTAACATGGAAAGACAAGTGCACACTGTAAGGTTCCGTCCTTGCCTGAGCAATTACTGCTCTCTAACTATCCAACTTGGAACCTTAATTAGCCAATTAAATTTTGCTTCCTTGTCTTTTTCATTTCTAAAAATATTCCTGAGCTGTCTTCGGAGGTTGAACAAGCTCTCCTCTATGTGTAACAAGACGTGAAAATGTTATTTAATGGAAACTTGTCTGCATGGTGATTGAGTCACAGCATAGCCGGATTCAGAATCTGTAGGAAAGGCTAGAGCTTATTGTCATCCCTCCATTTTCAATGGGTTAGCAGACAGGATTTTCTGCGGTGTTACACTCTGTTATACTCCCTCTTTGCACAAGAGGGCAGCAGAGAGGCAGAGAAGGACCCGAGAAGCAGATCAGAGGAGCCTAAAGCTTTAATTTTGGGCGTAGTGTTTTCAAAAACACCCTTCGAAAATCAAATCACATCGTATCCTTTTAAAATAAGCCCGGTCAGTTCATTTGCCTATTGTACTTCAAAAGAAAGCCCAGACCTACACCTAAGAATAGGGAAATGCGTTTCAACACGGAGTCAGCCAGGGCTGTCTGCTTTGGGCTGATCATATTTCCTGATTTTCCATGGGAGGTCACAGTTTGACAAATGATAACTTAGAAATCACTCTATCACGTTTCCTAGCGCCTTAAAAACAATTACTTCCGGCATAGTCCAAGTAACCATGCTCGGATTTGATCCATAGGAAGGAATCAAGCTTTTATTCAATACAATTTGAATAAAAGATTGGTGAAATAATATTCAATTCTGCATTACATTTGTGAACAGTCTTTGGCTATATCTTAGGATGTAATCAAAATTACCGAGTTAATGTGAACATTGTGAACAGAATATATTATGGGTCTGCAGAGGCTGGAGGCTCTGTGTTTCTCAGGCTGCAGGCTTTCCTGTCTCTGGAGGGGCCTTTTGTTCTCCCTCTCTCCCAAGTCTTTTCCCCATCAGCCTTCTGCTCACTTTGCAGCCACACCTACTGTTTTGCCCGAGGAATATCTGAAGCCATTCTTGATCTCAGACTGGATGAAGCACCTCCACACTGGCTTCCCCAATGCTTGTAGGTTTTTGCGGCCATTCCATGACTCTTTTATTTACTGCCATAGTTCTCTTTAGGCTTCTATGGAAGTGATGCTCTTGATTTTATCTGCAGCATCTCATAGGTACTCAGGGAAGACCCAAATAACACAAAAAGAATCGGTACTTAGAGTCTTTATCAAAGTGAAAGAGTAGGAATTAGGGAAATAATTTTTTTATTTTTTTATTTTTTTATTTTTTAACCTGTGAAGAGGTTAAAGGATTTGCTACTCTGACTGTTTCAGGGCGGGGTGGAAGTTAAACATTTGAGGTCAAAGCAAAGATGATCTCTTAGGATACATATCACATCTCAGAGACTTGGGTAAGACTGGTAGATCTTGGGTCTGTGGTTAGCAGGGGGGTCAGCAATGGGACTCAATACCGATTCGAGCCAGAGGCTTAAAACCCAGAAAAGCACGTTGAAACTGTTTTGTATAGTGCTAAGTGTATAGGGCGCAAGCACAGCGTTATCTGTTGCAAAACAAACGGAACCTAGACCTTGCAGGGATCTTAGCAGAACTCTTCAGTCGAGGCTTTCTGGTTGTTAAGGTGATTCTCTCAAGGGCATCTGTGCGTGCTGGAGGTCATTGCGGCATGCAGCACGGTGGGGAGAGGGGGAGCTGTTTCTAGAGAAGACTCAGCTTGCTGCTAGCCTTCTTAGCATCTTGTTGCTAGGCAACGGCTCCTCTGCAAAAGCTCATCTCTCTCTCTTTAAAGATGGAGCGAGGTCTTGCTGGGGGAAATATAGTTTGTATAAAATTGAACCATATGCAAACACCATTTAGTTCCAGTCCTCAAAGCTGCTTTCTCTTACAAGGAAGACAGAGAATTTCTGCTTAAAACCCATCACTTAGCAACCATGTACTATAACTAACCCCCCATTCTCTGTAAAGCAATATACTTCCTTTTTAATCTTATTGATTTATTTTTACCTCCCTGCCCATATGCCTTTCCAAATTGATTTAATGAGATTCAGGAGGGCATTGTTTGCAATAGTATTTCCCTAGACTGCTGAATTAATTTCCATTTGAAAAATTACATAGAATCTGCAGCTTCCAGCCAGCACCTAGTCTGTGGCTCTTAGATCATATTACATAATGAAAAAAAAAATGCAATGGGATGTCAACGTGAAAGAGCAACATGTAAAGAATGCAAATTTAAAACACAAGTTGCAGGCAACTTTCACTCCTTGTATAGATTTAAAAAATCTAGACAGGACTTGCTAGACTTGAAAATTTCAAAAATTAATATAGACCAGTTATTGATTTCAGAACTGTCAATTATCCTTAGGTTCTAAGTGTTTTTTTACATCAGCATTCTACCATTTAAATTGTTGGTCAGTTCAGAGCCAAATTTGCAATTTTTGTTGATTTTCTTGTCTTTTCACAGACTTTTTGGAAGTCAATGGCCAAGTTAACACAGCTGCTTTCTTTTTTCTTTCAAGTTCTAAAAGACTAGAAGTATTAATAGTGTATCTTGAGATTATTTTTCTAAGAAGCCTTAAATTATCTACCAATTATTATTTTGTGTTTTACATTGCAAAACCTTGTGCTCATGACAAAGCATTTTTTTAATTGAATATGATTCTGCAAGCCTGACACATGATTGACAGCTAACACCAATTGGATCGTCTCATTAGAAATCTCTGAAGTTCTGAGTGCTTGCGTAAGTTTAGTGGTGTTAAAAGGGTGTTCTTTCTGAAAAGAGTCTTAAGGGCATATGATCTAAGGTAGAAGGGAGAAGAGTGGGGCTGAAAACATTTTAGCTGGAAGGCAGGATGGAGGAGAGGAGGGGGCAAGGAGAGAGTCAACCCAAACTAACAACAAATGAAAAAAACCAGTAGAAAATCTGATACTGGGTAAGCTAATAAAAAAGCCAGTTTTAGCAGAGGTACTCTATGTACTAGATAAATCTGCTCACAGATGGTGCAGTTTATTATAATAATCCCAATGCTAGGAGTGGGCAATCACCTTATGAATTGAGATCCTAAGACCCTACAGGCAACTGGCACTGCTGTTGGCTGTCCACCGGAACAAGTTGGTAAGGTCCTCTGGTCTCAGGACATAGAGAAATCAAGATGGCACTGCAGCTTCCTGCCTACTGGCTAGCCCTCATGGTGCCAGGAGGTGCTAGGCAGACTGCGAGAGAAATTGTCATCAATAGCAATACTCAGTGCATGGATACTGACTGGTCAGGCAGGATGTGGTCACTGTTTCAACAATGGTTGGTATGCTATGAGGGTAACCGAATGCTTTCAGGGTGGGTTTGGAGGCTGACTTTACAGGAGGGAATTCGCATCTTGTACTGTAAACCTGGCCAAAGGCCCATGGCTGGGGAGGTCTTGTAAGCCCTAGTGGGGAGGCTATCTATATTGTTTTGCTAAAAGGATGTGATGTGCTGGTTAAATTATCTTCTAGATAACTATGTTTATAGCCGTAAACGACTGCAGCTTTGGTCTGAGCAGCTTCTTCATACTGCCCTACTATACTTTATACTACGGTAACTGCAGAAACTCTGATCCAAGTGCTGAGAAAAAGTGGCTGGAATGCTCGACCATACTGATGACTCCAGGGCCTGCTGTGGCTGTTGCCCTCTGGGATCCAGAGAACAAACAAGGTTACCTGCACAAGAGCGTGCTCCACAGCATCTTGTCACTGTGTGGAAGGCACTCACGGAGCCCCACTACTCTTTGAAGATTTGTAAGTAGCTATTGGCTGATGGAAGAAAGAGAGACATTTTCTTCAGTGTTGCAGCCACTGGTAAGTTGCCCATGGTCTTGTAAACAAGCCCTCGTCCATGTTCCTGCAATCAGCCCTAATGAAAATCATGGGTCATATAGGATAATGAGAATAGACGAGGAGATCATTGGCAAGAGGAGTTCAGGAGTGAGACTGAGGACAAGAAGGGTAATGATACAGGTATGGTCAATACACATTATATACATGTACGTAAACGTCACAAGGCAACTCATTATGTATAATATGTATAATTGATATTTGCTAATAAAAATTTTTAAATAAAGGATTTCTTGAGCCATTCAATGTTTTGAGTTTTCTTTGTTTTTGTTTTCATAGGTTGCTTTCTTTCTCTATTAAGCTATTTGGGTAGTAACGGAACTCTTAACTTGAGTTACCTTAAGCAAGAATGGGTTTGTCCGTAGCACTGCCATAACCCAACCAGCATCTAGAGTGCCGCTGGATGCTCCTCTTCTTTATCCATGATTGTCCATCTGTCTGTCTTCTAAAACTGTCATTTTTATGGGTTATTGTGACTTGAACCCAGGGTCCTGTGAATGCCCACACAAGCTTCACCACTGACCTCTTCAGCCCCATAAACTATCATTGCTGCAGTTTTACCTAGGACTTCCAGGAGCCTCCTGGATCATATCTTTCTAATTTAAGTAGAGGAAAATCCTCCCATCTTCCATGTGGCTGTTCTAGGAAAGGAAGGGGAAGGCAGTCTGGAGCCACTTACCTACAGGAATAGCAAGTGGCAAGGGCAGGAGGAGAGCAGGAGAATGAAAAGAAATGAGAGCTGTGAGGGTTAGAGGGCGAAGAGTGCAGGAAGAAGAACAGTCATTGAATGAACAGAGGGAAGTAGGTGATAAATAGAATGAGAGAGCACCTAAGAACCATGACAAAAGCCAAAAGGAAAAGAAAGAGTGAAGGATACCTGAGGATCTCCTGGCTGCACAGAAGTAATCTGCCTTCCCTGGCAACCACAGATCAATCAACTGATTCTTCAGTACAGCTTGTGTCTGCTTCTCTAGGGTCATAGAAAAGGGTGAGCCAACTTCCCTAGGAATATGACGATGTGAGAAAATGTACAGAGTAGCACACACGACTGGGTTTGCAAGGAAGTGTGTGTAGCGATACATGCTGGCACAGGATATTCAAAAATGTGCCGCATCAACCAAAGGATCAGAGCATCCAGGCAAACAGATCCTTGACTGTGGTGCATCCTGGGATGATGTAAAGTCAGAGTCAGTTAAGGGATAGATGCTGAGACCTGCTGGTAGACACTGGAAAAGACACACAGGAGGGGTGTCATAAAAGGCACTTTGGGCTGTGACAATCAGTTTCAATTTATGTTGAATGTGAAAAGGCATCTTGAGAAACTTTAAGTCAAATATGAAAATCTAGTGGAGCTCTTGTGCTGGTAAGTAACCACCATGGTAGGTCAAGAATTAAACTGAAAACATGAAATGTTCTGGAACTTCTGGGGTCCACTTGCATGTCATGCATTTCTGGGATCACTCGGGAGGGATGAGCTTAGTCTAAACACATGAAAAATTATTAACATAATGCTCTTGCTGTTTTCAAGACACTCAAAAGTACTTTGAGAAAGTAGTGTTTGTACAGAAAGAACAATGGGTCCAGGAAGTCCTTTCCAGCACAGAGGTCCTGGCCAGAGCATCCCTTCTGTAGGGGATGAACTGGCAGAGGTGTCTATTGTGTGCTCAGACCACAGCCCATTTGTTGAAGTTAATTATGGACTCCAGCCTACAGATCTGAATCAGCAGGGGCACACGAGTCTCTTCTCTCTGCAGAGTCGTCCTCATTTGGACAGACAGTGAAGGCAGAGGTTTTTGAGTGGTAGTGGAATAAGCAGGGAAATGCTTGATTCCTTAAAATTCTTTTTACTAATTTCATGTTGTATACTTCTTAGCAACAAGGGATTTTTTGCAAACCACAATTTATTGTGCTTGGGTGAATTATGTTTTAAAATGATAATTTTATTACTACTCAAGTGTGACAAAGACCCCAGATTGGATGCTAGTTGGCATCAAAATGACTGTTTATCATTCACAGTTCCCACAAGAAGGGGGTGCCAGGGCTAGCAAGGAAGCTAGCATGAGGGGAACATGAAGGAAGTAACTTCTTTTGTTCTCTGTTTGGGAAAGAACAGGTAAGGCAGAGCAAGCTGGCTTAGAAATGGCAATGTGCACACACACGTTCCCTGAGCTCCAAAGTGTCAAGGATCGATCTAGTTATGGGTGTCTGGTGCCTTGACACGTGGAAGTGTACCGACAGATGAAAGCCCACCTGAAGGAGGCAGCTGGGGGTGGGGCTGTTCACTGAAACTCTGCAAGGCTCGTGTCTGGTGAGTCGATTGCTCTCCTGGTGTCAGCACGACCTCAGATGTCCAATTATTGGGAACTCAGAAAATTAAAAAGCCATGATTAATCCAAAATTCATTACTCTTGCCAACATTTTTATACTGTATGTATGAACAGTACAGAAGTTAGTTCACAACATAAAGGCGAAACATAAAATTCAGACACATTCTAGATAACAGGTATTGAAAACATGCATGTCATACTGGGAAAATGATGTTTGTGATGTTTTGATGAGACTTCGACAAACTGTAAAATATCTCCTCTTTTATTGTCTAGTAGGGGAAATACCCCTGATTTGTTGATAAAATGAACCACTTAAGCACAAAATATTATGCCTGACCCTTGATAATGCAACAGCTGTTTCATGATATGAATAATATATATTCTGCCCAGACCACAATGTATAATTCAAAATAGCAGTACACAATTCAAAAATGCGTTGAACGCACATTGTGATTTTCCTGGCAGCTCTCTTCTCCCTAGGATGTTTTTTTCCAAGGTGAGTTTAAAGTGAGCTTTTATTCCTTAAGTACCCACCAGCTGGGCAGCAGCTGGTCATATAGGATGAGGGAGTTTGTCTGAAAGTTACAGATGTCTTCCATTTCATCTCCACAGACTTTAAAACATATTTTTTTAAACTTTCTTCATATTTATTCTTTGTGTCTTTCACATCATGCATCCCGATCCCACCCATCTCCCTCTTTCCCCAAATAAAACAAAATAAAATTTAAGAGAAAAAAGAAAAAAAGGGGGAGAAAGGGAAAATCTCATCATGGAAGCTGCAGTGTGGCACAGTTAATCATGCAGTAAACCCCATTATCCATACATTTTTGCATGCAGGTGTTCATCAACAAGAATCATTGGTCTAGTTCAAGGCCCCTGGTCTTGCTATACCATCAAAGCTGGGCTCTCACTGGGACTCTCCCTGGACATCCTGTTGCTGCCCTGTGTCATGGAGATCCTGCAGTCCTGAGTCCACAGGACCGACCCCATCATCCCCCACCCCTGTGCTCCAGCAGATCACAGATGGGGTGGATGTTAGGGTGGGCCAACACATAACCCTGGTTCTGGGCCTGGATAGTTGCAGGGTTGGTCACCCTACCAAGCTCTCCCCTGTCTTCACCACCAGGGCGAGCTGTTCAGTATTGCCCTGACTAGTTCACTCCTTTCAGAAATGAGCAAGGGGAGGGGCCATTTCTCCTGCTTTCACATCCTCAGGGTTGGTTCTTCCACACCTACACCTTCAGGACCAGCTCTACTGTGTCGCCCAGGAGAAGTGTACAGGCCACTCTCCCGAGTGCAACTAATGAGGGGCAGGGATAGCTCTCCTACTTTTATGACCTCAGGGTCAGCTCTTCCACCTGCCTCAGACATTGATGGGGGCGCATCTCTCCCCTGCCTAGGCTCCCACATGACAGATGAGTCATGGGGATAGTTCTCCCATGCTTGCAACTTCAGGGCTGTCTTGCCCACACTTGCACCAACAAGGTCAGCTCTACTGTGCTGCCCAGGTGAGGTGCAGGGTCAACTTTCTTGAGTGGTGCAGCTGGTAAGGGGAAGGGTCAGCTTGCAGTAAGGGGGTGCATCTCTCCCTCACTCATATCCTGGCATGACAAACAAGGAGTGGAGACAACTTCAGGGCTGGTTCACCCACGTCTTTGCTAATAGGTTCGGCTCTATTGTGCTGCTCAGTTGAGGTGCAGGACCTGCTTTCCCGAGTGTTAAAACATATTTTTTAAAAAGACAAATGGAAGATATAAATTTTTATGCAGATCCAACAGTATATATTCATAATTAAAGTAAAATGTGTGAATAAGAGAAATGGTGGCATTAATGTAATGAGAACTGTTTTTATTGTCTTACTCTTCCTAATTAATTCCTAGTTTATATAAGCTATCTCTCTTCAATGACTTTATTTTCCATTTTTGACATTACTTGTGTCTTTCAGTTTTTCTAAATAAAACATCATGAGACTCATCAGCTAGAGATACAGTCAGAGAAGTGCTGAAAACAAATAAGTTTTTGAACTAAACTCAAAGACAACCACAACATCTATGCTGCTTAAAATTCATTTATTCAGTCTCTTGGGCTGTTTAGTGTTGTACTATACACATAAAACTCATCAGTTTTCTAAAGTGTAGCTAGAAAAATCCAGAACTTATAAGGTTCACAATAATTTCACTTACAAAAGACCTTTAGTAAATAAATACATTACAAAAGAAATTTGACTTTTTACTCTGCTTGTTCATATGAAAGATCACTGCTCTGCTGACCACAATGCATCAGTGCCTTTCTGGTACCCCTTTTCTTTTTTCCCTGTATACCAATCAGTGTAATTAAGAGAAAAGGTAGTTAAGTTCTTTTTCTTTTTTTTCTTCCATGGATATATGTCATGTTATTGGCTGGGGCACTGGCAAAGCATTTAATTGAAATTTAATGTTCACGAAAATGAAAGTGGGAGACAATGTCATGCCTTGTCCTTGTGTGGGGATCTCACATGTCAATGGATTTGGGAATTACAGGTCTTTAAATAGTGTGCCTTGCCATTCAAAGTCACATGTCTGAATGATATTCTTAGGAAGAGTTTCTGTTAAAGAACCATTAGAAATACAGTCCTGCAGATGCAGGTAAGATTGTCAAGTAAATAACAGTAGTTTATACCACTGAACCTCCAATTATGACAGCCCAGGAGGAGATTTGTTTTTGAATCCAAATGTGTAACATTGCTAATGCAAATGCTTCATTTGTCATGGCGGCAATGGAAATGTCACGACAATGCCTCTCCTACTAATGCAAATAAAGACTGCAGCGGTCTGCATAGGACGACTTTGTCCATAGTGCTTTGATCTTGCTTGATCAAACTTGATAGTGACGGGGGAAATGTGTTTTAATACAGAGGGTAGTTCGATTTGACTGTCCTATTAAAAACACCAGGGGAACCAAATCCTGTTGCTAAGATTTTCAGATAACCCAATTACATGCGAGGTGACTCAGCAGAGGTGCCAAAACCGAGCACAGATCTGAACTGGATGACAGCGTTCCTGTTCCTGCGCAGCCCTCAAAGTGCTGCGTGAATATTTGGAGCTATTTAGGCTGATATGCAAATTGTCTCACCCAGCGTGTTCAGAGTCGCTGTGCAGCAATATCAGAGATCAAAAGCAGTGCGAGTTGTTATTCTATTGAACTTCAAAGACCTCAGAAGTCATGAAGTGAAGTGAAAAGTATTTTATATTCAATTTCAGGAGCGCTTTAACCATGCCAGCCACGTAGCCTTGATTGATCTAGTGGATTCTTGCCTAAAAGATCTCCAACCAGTGTTCACTGCGGCCTCTGCCGGCTTCTCTGTTCATATGAACAAAGAAAGGGGAATTGTCACAATACAAGGCCGACATTTAACCTAGTGCTAAAATCTGAGAGGAATTATCGTTACCTCAAAGGACCATGGGAAGAGCTTCTAAGTATAGGGAATAGACTCTTAACCTTCTGCTATTTTATGTGCTTGAAAGGAACAGAGAAACGGTTTTCTTCCTATGTCATGTCCCCTTGTCGCCCTTACCCTGCAGACATGCATAATCCAGAGAGACTTAACTCACAGACACGTGGGACAAACTGGGGTGCTGTTTTGACGTTTTTTCAGATAACACCTGCTGTGAAGTGGGCGTATGTACACACACACACACACACACACACACAAACACAGGAGAGAGAGAGGGGGGATAGAGAGAGGGGATAGAGAGAGGGAGGAGGAGAGAGAGAGGGGAGAGAGAGAGAGAGAGAGAGAGAGAGAGAGAGAGAGAGAGAGAGAGAACAGAAGTTGTAGCATTTGGGAGCATATCAGGTAGAAGGAGGGCGGTGGTCTTTTTATTGGTAGTGGCACAATGAAATCTGGAAACTATGGCACTCACTTCAAGAGCATAGAGATTCCCAGAGTTGAGGGTATCAGGATTTTCTGTGGCTTCCATTGTTCCCGGCTCCAGCATTAAAAAAATGTACTGAAGAGCCAGAGAGAAGGTGGTAGTAGAAGGTCTCTTTTGAGTGCAGAGGAAACTTGTGGGTTAAAAGCTACTAGTTATTTAGAGTGGAGCTAAGGGCATATTTACTAGCTACAGCACTGTAGATTATTCACTGTAGAGATTGAGGGCAAGAGGTAAAATAAATTTATTCATTTACTAAATGCCTATATCAACCAGAGTTCACAGCCTGGACAAGAACTCATCATGGTGACTATGAAATATTGAGGGGAGGTAGTCCTAAGAATGCTACTTTATGAAATAAATGATGGCATCTGATGTAATGCCCAAGGACTGGATTTCAGAGAGGAGAGGGGGCAGGGAGATGGAGCTGCTGAATTGACAAGAGAGTAAAATAGAAAAGGAGATTCATAGAATAAAAGGGGCTTGAGGGGACAAAAATTTCATTATCTGGATCGGAACTCACATGGGATACTGTAAAAGAAGATTTCATACTACCAAAGTGGAATGTGAATGTGAATAATGAGTAGCTTTCTTAGAATACAAAGCAAAGGGCACAGTTTAAAAAAAAAAAAAACAGGTGCAGACAAAGATCATAAATAGGAGATGTCAAAAGAGAAAGTCAATCTCAAAACCCCATACTCCGAGGAACAGACAAGAACATTGTCCAAAGCTCTAATCTCAGATGTGCTTGATGAAAACATTCTGGGCTACTGTTGGCCAGTGAGAGTTTTCTATGTTGAGACAAGACTTGCCACGAAACTTCTCAGGCATGCCTGAGCAATTTTGTTTCAATTCCAGTAGAGTGATCACTCCATTTAAGAAGCACTGAGGCCATCAGAAGCAGCCAATTAATAACAGGGTAAGAGCTATGTTGACAATCTGGTCACTAATGAATGTGTGCAGGATGATAATGAGTCAACCAATATTTAGTAATCATAAACTTCCAAGAGAAAGATTGAAAGTAAAGGATTTTACATAAACCACAGTTTTATGTCACAAGTAAAGAGAGCACAAAGTAGTTTTTACACAAGCAAAATTTACACAAGACAAATATTGCTTATATATTTTGAAAACTAACATGACAATGTACAACAGCAAACCAAATGCTAAATCAAATTCAAAACTGAGAGCATTGGACTAGAGGGTGACTCAGCAGGTAAAGGCACTCGATACCAAGCCTGATGGAAGATGAGAACTCATGCCCAAAAGTTGTCCTTTGACCTTCACATGCAGAGTCAGTCTCTGTCTC
The DNA here is from genome assembly GCA_902168415.1 of Peromyscus melanophrys. NCBI lineage: Eukaryota > Metazoa > Chordata > Mammalia > Rodentia > Cricetidae > Peromyscus > Peromyscus melanophrys. The sequence continues at coordinate 34,313 of CABHPR010130275.1, forward strand.
TGTCTCTGTCTCTGTCTCTGTCTCTCTCTCTCTCTGTCTCTCTCTCTCTCTCTCACACACACACACTCACATGTGCACACCCACACTCTCTCAAATGTACAAAAAATAAGTGTGTAAAAATGATGATATCTTATAAAATACGCTTACATATGGGTTTTACATATGGAAAGCTATTTTGTGAGCTAATTTTAAACATATTTTTATTTTTTATTTTTTTTAATTTGAAGGGAATTGCCCTGCATGGTTGGGTAACCATGAAGACCAGAAGACACAGGTTTCTCAAATAAAAACCCTAGTGTCAGGTGTGGGATACCTCCCAATTAGTTATTGGCCAGGGAAGCTTGAGAGACTCCTAAATAAATACAGGCCATTGCCATGCTACTATTTGCCCATCAGAAGAAGATGGCAAAACTCTTTTGCTAAAGAAACTGTACATGTTAGATGCAGGACATAGAGAAAACGAGCTGGAACAGAGCCAAAAGCTCTCATAGCATCCGAAGGTCCTATTCGGGCTGCTGGGGGAGAAACATCATCCTTGGCTTTCTCCAGCTGAGAATACTGTGAGTCACTGTATCAATCTGCCAGGCTGCTAGACAATGGATTTAAGGTTTGTTCCACAGAAGAAATCCATGGCTGGTCAGAGAGGCTAGGAAGGTCACAGAGCCTCCAGGGGAACCTAATACTGTCGCTTTGCTTTGTTAAAGGTACATGGTATCAGGTATCAAATTGCCTTCTAAATATGTCTGTTAATACCTGTGGGTTAGTACTGCTTTCAGCCTGGGTCAGAGAAGGGCCTTTTTGCAGCTGGTGATGATTAATGCAGAGATTCATAACTGGTCCAAATATTTAGACTAAGTGACTGTTCAGTGTTCAGCCTTAAGTGGGACATCTTCTATCTACCTCCTTCAATGCTCAGGGAACATCATGAAAGACTAGGTAGAAAGAATGTAAGAGCCAGAAGATGGAAGGAATGCTTTGAGATGTTGTCTTTTGGGCTGTGCTATGGTTACACTACCCATGAATTACTTGCGGTAATGGCTACCTGCACAAGATGGGGCTGATCAAACTTGCGTCATGGGTAAGGAGGTGGTTCATAGGTGGGGACCCCTCTCTTCGAAGTTGTAGGCAGTTGTTGCTTGTAGACTGAAAGTCATATTTCTAAAAATGGTGTAGCTGCTGGTAAGTTGTCCTAGCCTGAAAAAATACCCCTCCACCCATGTAAATGCAGACAAACCCTAATTAAATGCAGTGGGCTAAACTTATTATTTCTATGGAATTTGCAGCATTTGATGGCACCTTATTTAGAAGGGCTCCCTTAGCAACACAGGTTATGAAGCAGTTTTTCTTTGTTAAATCTGTTTGCTGAGAATTTGTTTCCATGAGAAAGATGCCTCATCTATCTGTGTTTTAGTTTATTGACATATAAAGAGAGGGAAATGGTAGTACCTATTTCATAGGATAAGGATTCAAAAAGCAAATACACATAGGTCTCAGCTATTGTCCTTTCCAGACTCTAAAATGACACAGTATGTTATGTATCATTAGTGTGTATAAATCATAGAAAAGAATAAGACAACAGAAACTTCTCCAGTGGAAACAGAATATAGTAACTGTTGAAGAACACAGACTAAATGGGGGGAATTCTATTTCTGTCCCCTTTCTTATGGTATAAATTTGGAAAAGTTATGGAATCTCTTTTACTTTATAAAATGAGAAAACATACACTATTTAATATATAAGTAGAATGATCCCTTGTCCTGGTTTATCCTACACACTTAAAGTTTTCATGTTGAAACCCTATGCATCAACAACTCCTCACTCAGAGACTTACTTATAGATTTTCCTAGAACAGAGTTCAGAAGAGCTCACAAGTGCCTGACGTATGACCCAAAAATGTGTGTTTTAATAAACGTGTTGTTTGTATTTTGGTGATAAGCCTTAAAAAAAAAAACAGCATGTAAACTAGCAAGACATTTCAGTTTTGATAATCACATTTCAAGTTCCAAAGACCCGCTGATGGCTCTTGACCACTTTCTTGGGTGGGAGGTGGGGACAGATCTAGAGTCATGAAGGCAGAAGTGGAAAGCTGAAGATCTGCTGATGGCTCTTGTCCACTTTCTTGGACAGGGGGCAGATCAGAGTCATGTAGGCAGAAGTGGAAAGCCAATTGAGAGTGGAGTCTCCTTCTAATTCTTGTTCTCACCCTAAACAGCTACTGATTTTCATCTTCCTTGTTACACACTCACTCAATATTCCCAAGTCCAGGAATTCTTGTGTGAGGTCAGATGATGGTGTAAAAATATGTTATTTTATTTCCTGTTTTTGATCAGTGGTTCGCAACTTGTGGTTCGCAACTCTTTTGGGGACTTCCTAAGACCACCAGAGAACACACATATTTACATTAAGATTTATAACAGTAGCAAAATTACAGTTATGAAGTACCAACGAAAATAATTTTGTGGTTGAAGGTCACCACAGCATGAGGAACTATACTAAAGGGTCACAGCATTAGGAAGATTGAGAACCACTGTTTTAGATTATCAACTACAATGATAAGAAGCTTGATCTATGCGGTTTTGCTCAATTGCCTTCCTAAGAGAAATCAGGCAATGATGCACTTGGTAGGAAACCTATAGTTTAAGTCATTTTATTGCTCACTTATTTTTTTAATAAGTAGCTCAAAGTTAGACGTGTTCATAAGTTATCCTGAGCTTGAGAGCTACCTTGATCTTCTGATCATTCTTTATTAGACAATTATATTTACCCAAGTGGTTATTAAAAACAGCATGAAATACAAAACCATGGCAACCAAAATTTAGTGCTTTTAGATGTTCCAGTCAGTTATGTATACTCTACATGGCTGTGACTAGGTCATGAGAGATGTTTGTTGGGGAGTCTTAATGGCATCAGAAACTTGTCTACCTCCTCCTGAGTCATTGCTAAATATTAGGCATCAGAATTTTGATTTATGGACTCATGACTGATTATGTAGTTAATAATAATTTAACTAAAGAAGGAAACTAATGAAGTCTTATCTTTTTTAAATGCTTAATCCAGGTTTGAATATGAAAAGAAAATAGACTTTTTACTTGAAAAAAATTTTTATTCCCTCTAATTACATCCATTTAATGAAAACAGGAAAACTAACTCAAGAGAGACAGTATTTCCTACATATTTGTGCACTTATTGTATGTTATATAGCAATATAAAATTTGGCTTCTGATTATTTTGGTTTATTTTAGATGAAAGGTACAGGAGGCAGACAATCTGGCTTAGCGTGGCAAGTTCCATCTGGAATGCCAACGCTAATTGATTATTAGTGTCTATGGGGATGTGTTCTACCAAGGAGAGCTGTGAGCTCTGGAGCAGAGCTCCGGGAAGAATCAACTGCAGATGTCAGTAGGAGCCATGGAAAGTGTGGGTGCCTCTGAACATCCTAACCTCTCATTAGCAGCAGGCCCCACAAAAGTGAGCGAGGCACAGTCATTATTTCCACAGACTGTCTGGAGCTTCAGGCAGCACTTTAGAAAACAACAACAACAACATCAACAACAACAACAGCTCAATTGGGTCTCAGCCTAGAAGAACCAAATTCTGCAAAACATGGTGAAACCCTGGTCTATAAGCTTACAGGTGCCATTCTTGGGGATGAACTTTGCCTGGACATTCTGTAAGCACCATACCATTTGGGTGTTTGTTGAGTGTGGAATGACAGTGTTAGGGAAGGTCAATTTTGAAAATAAGAAATCTCATAAACTATCAAAATTATGTATAAGAGAGTATGAAAATATTAAAAGTTCAATTTTACCAATATATTAGGCATAAGTTACATTTGGATCATCTCACGAATAGATAATATTTGAAACATACAACTATAGGCGAGAGGTGACATCCAACTCAGTCTTATCATTTATTAAGTAGATGGGGCTGGAGACACAGCTGGCCTAGGATGCACAAGGCAGGATTCTACCCTAGTTCTGAGACAGACAAGCAAACAAAAATAGCAACCAACAACAAAAAGCCAACTAAACAACAAGTCTAAAGAAGATGAGTGAAGTTCAAGGTGTGAGTGTGTGTGCATGGTGCAACTGTGTGCAGAATTAGGGTTTGCTATCCCCACCAGGCTGTTTGAGTTCTGTGATTGAGCAGGTTCAGCCTCTTAGAGGCCCACTAAGATAAAGTAGGGGGTATTTGTTTTCTTTCACCTTTTGGTGGAGAACTGTTCTAAAACTGTTTTGGATAGATAATTTCCTATTGACTTTAAAGAGCCCTACAACATCCCTCCGGATGGTTGAGCTGGAACAGGGATAGAGTGAGAGAGCAATGAAAGAGCTATCTTGATAGAGAGAGACATCATGGGGATAGGGAGATACCTGGTGCTAGGGAAGTTCCTAGGAATCCACAAGGATGACCCCAGCTTAGGCTGCTAGCAATAGTGGAGAGGGTGCCTGAGCTGGCCTACTCCAGTAATCAGATTGGTGAATACCCTAACTGTTATCATAGAGTCTTCATCCAGTAACTGATGGAAGCAGATGCAGAGATCCACATCCAAGCACCAGGCCAAGATCCAGGAGTCTGGTCAAAGAGAGGGAAGAGGGATTCTATGAGCAAGGGGCATCAAGATCATAATGGGGAAATCTACTGAGACATACAAACCAAGCTAGTGGGAACTCATGAACTTTAGACCAACAGCTGTGGAGCCTGCATGGGACTGGACTAGGCCCTCTGCATAAGCGAGACAATTGTATAGCTTGGTCTGTTTAAGGAGCCCCTAGCAGTGGCATCAGAATCTGTCCCCGGTTCGTGAGATGGCTTTTTGGAGCTCATTACTTGTAGTGGGACACCTTGCACAGTCTTGATGCAGAGGGAGGGGCTTGGCCCTGCTGCTACTGAATGTGCTAGGCTTTGCTGACTCCCCATGGGAGGCCTTACATTTTCAGAGAAGGGGATGAAGGGGGTAGGTTGGGAGGAGAAGGGTAGGGGGAAGCAGGAGGAGGGATGAGAGGGGGATCTGTGGTTGATATGTAAAAATGAATAAAAAAAATTCTTAATAAAAAAGGAGCCCTACAACATCCTGTTGTTGATATTGCCTATATTTGAAAGAAATAATTACCTTCTTCTCTCACTTCTGTTTTGTTGATTCCCTTTCTTGAAGTTCTGTATTTGTTTCTGAAATTGTGACATCATACATGAGAAAAATAATGCAAGCCAGGGAAGCTTGTTTGGGTTCATGGTTAAGACCTTTCAGCTCCTTGGCAGGATCCATTGTCTACAAGCCTGTGGGAGGGCAAGAGCATCATGGGAGAAAAGTGTGGTGAGTTCATGGAAACCAGGAAGCAGCGAGGGAGCGACTGAAAATAAGGTAAATCCTTCAAGGGTAGATCCCCATGACCTAATTCCTCTAACTAGACCCACTTCCTAAATTCAACAACAAATAATGCCATTGATTTGTGAATTCATCAATTAATTTTGCCAAACAATCCATGATCCAAGAACTTCCCCAAAGCATTACATTTTTAAATTAAACATTACATTTGGGGACCAAAGCCTTAGCACATGAATTTGGTTTTTTAATTAGCTTTTTCAATAGAGAATGTTATTTTATATGCAAACTATAACAATTTTATATAGAGAGTCAAACCATTATTATATATGGTTTAATATAAACAATTTCAGCATAGTCATATTTTGGAAAAGGAAGATCTTTAATCAGTTAAAATGACCTCTTTGTACTATGTAATTTAGTATTCATTTTGTTCTATTGGTTTTTACAGTTCTGTGATTGGACGACTCATTGGGGATGAGACTGCACATAATTACACACAAAATGTTGATCAGTTTTGAGAGTGTTGAAAATATCATAGTTTTAGTCAAAAAGTGATAAGATTTGTTTCTTCATTAAGCATTTTAATTCTGGCAGTATGGATATAGACAATGAAGAATGAACTGGAGAATAAAAAATGAGTGAATGCTATAAAAGTTATGCAAGTTATATAAGTAACACAGACAAAGTACTATTGGAATGTGAGACTACCTCATGAATAAAGTGAGCTTTGAGGTTCCCAAAAGAGTCAGGATAGGACGAGAAAGAGTACAAGGAAAGCCACAAGCTATAATATAAGATGCCATTTGTCATCTTATCAGTGATGGCCAGATATGTTTAAAACATAGGGTGTGTAGAATGGGGACCAGAGAATCATTTTTAAAAGTGTGCTGGACGTTAGTCTGTATTCTTAAAACAAGCAGACTCGGCAAGGTTCTTTAAATGTAGAAGTGGTCTGACAGTATCTGCAGTCATGCTTTTAACATTAGTGGCAACACACAGGACACTCTGGAGAGCCTGCAGGGAACTGAGGTTGGAAGACACAAGGACCAAAGGAAGTTGAGGGGCTTCATGGTTGCTGCTATTTCCTTCACTCTGTCTTCCTATTCTGGTACTGGCCTTCTTATATACGATCCCAATTTCCTTTTTCCTACCTTCATTTAAAAAAGACTCCCCACCCCTCATATAATGTTTTCTGACTACAGTCTCCCCTGCACCCCTCCTCGATTCTCCCCACTTCCCATCCCATCAGGACCCACCCTATTTCTGTTTCTCAATAGGAAACAAACAGGCTTCTAAGGGCTAATAATAAAACAAAGTGAGATAAAGTCACAGATCTCTGAGTGTAGTAGAATGTCATTAGGAGTCATTTTATTGCTTTTTTTTTTTTTTTTAAGAATAGTAGAATTTGGTTTTATCCTAGGTCCCTCGGTAGACAGTCTCAGGGTCTTGGTCACCTAAACAGTGTCAGGTATGGGTTCCATCGCTTGGAGTGGGCGGGCCCTAAGTCAAATCAGGTTTTGATTGGTTACTCTCACACAATCTATGTCACCTTTGCACTAGCATATCTTGCAGGCAAGACACCATTGTAGATTAAAAGGGTTGTAGCTGGGTTGGTGTTGATAACTCTCCTTTGTGTAGAGTACCTTCCTGTATCAAAGATGCTAGCACATAGGGGTGAAGGCTCAATGATGGCACAGCTTGACTTCTCCATGTTCAATGAGCTGTGCAGGTGTGGTCTTCAGCAATGGAGCCTTGCTGTCAGTTTGTGGAGAACAACCTATTATCTTGGCAATAGCCTGGGTTGCTTGGGGATGACCATGAGACCCTTTTGGCCAGCAATTCAATTAGATGTAACCCATTCTCAGTACAGGAAGCTTCATGTGGTGACAAGAGATGTCCAGTTTGAACTGTCTCCCTCATTATTTAGAGATGTCATTTAGATCCCCTTCATATATGAATACACTTTTAGAAAGCTTCTGCTGTATTAGATTCCATACCCCTCAAGTGGTCCTTAATTCCAGCTGTCTCTCTCTGTATTCCCTTCTCATTCCCCTCTTCCTTTCCCTTCTCTGATTGATCTTCCCATTCCAGTATCCCTCCTCTCCATCCATAACTATCTTATTTCCCTTTCCTAGGAAAAATCTATCTGTCCCTGCCAGTCCTTTAATCTATATTTACCCTCTATATTTCTGTGGATTATAGCTTGTTTATCTTTGACTTAACAGCTAATATCCACATACTAGCAAATACACGTAATATTTGTCTTTCTAGGTCTACATTGCCTCAATGAGGATGATTTTTTTATAGTTCCATCCATTTACCTGCAAATTTCATTTTTTTAATGGATGAGTAATATTCCATTGTGTAAACATACCACATTTTCTTTATTCATTCTTCTATTGAGAGGCATCTAGGTTGTTTCTAATTTCTGGCTATTATAAATAGAGAAGTAATAAACATGGTTGAGCAAGTGTCTCTGTGGTAGGATGAAGTGACCTTTAGATATATGCCCAAGAGTGGTATAGTTGGATCTTGAGGTAGCTTGATTCTCAATTTTCTGAGGAACTTCCATATTGGTTTCCATAGTGGCTGTACAAGTTTGCAGTCCCACCAGCAATGGAAGCATGTTACCCTTGCTCCACATTCTCATCAGCATGAGCTGTCATTTGTTCTTAGTGATCTTAGCCATTCTGGCAGGTGTTAGGTGAAATCTCAAAGTTGTTTGATTTGTGTTTTCCTGATGACTATGAATGTTGAATATTCTTTAAGTGTTTCTCAGCCATTTGAGTTCCCTCTTTTGAGAATTCTGTGTTTATATCTGTACCCCCTTTTAAATTGAGTTGTTTTGTTGATATCTACTTTCTTGAATATATATGATATTAGCTCTCTATCATATGTGTGGTTGCTAACAATCTTTTCCCAACAGTAGGCTGCCACTTCGTCCAAATGATGGTGTCCTTTACCATATAGAAGCTCTTCAGTTCACAAGGTTCCATTTATTAATTGTTGATCTTAGTGTTCTGTTCAGAAAGTGGTCTCCTGTGCCAATGATTTCAAGGCTATTCCCTGTGTTCTCTTTTGTCAGATCCAGTGATTCTGGTTTTTATGTTCAAGTCTTTGATCCACTTGGAGTTGAGATTTGTGCAAGGTGATAAGTATATGGATCTATTTGGATTCTTCTGCATGCAGATATCCATTTTGACTAGCACCATTTGTTGAAGATGCTGTCTTTCTCAGTGTGTGTTTCTGACTTCCTTATCAAAAATCAGGTTCTATAGGTGTGTGAACTTATGTCTGGGTCTTCATTTCAGTTCTACTGATCAATGTGACTGTTTTTGCACCATCAGCATGATGCTTTTATTACTAAAGCTCTGTAATATGACTTCAAATTAGGATGGTGATATCTCTAATGGTTCTTTTATTAGTCAAGAACATTAAGCATCCTGACTTTTTTGTGTTTCCATATGAAGCTGAAGATTGTTCTTTCAAGATATGTAAAGAGTTGTGCTGGAATTTTGATGGGGAATGCATTGAATCTATAGATTGCTTTTGGTAGGAGGACCATTTTTACTATATTAATCCTGCCCAATCCATGAGCATGGGAGATTTTTTCCATTTTCTAGTATATTCTTCAATTTCTTTCTTCAGTGTGTGAAAGTTTTTATAATAGAAGTCTTTCATTTGCTTGGTTAGAGTTAGTGCAAGATATTTTAGATAATTTGAGGCTATTGTGAAAGCTGCTGTTTTCCTAATTTTTTTCCTCAGTCTTTGTCATTTGTATATAGGAAGGCTACTGATTTTGTGAGTTAATTTTGTATCCAGTTACTTTGCTGAAAGTGTTTATCAGCTGTAGGAGTTCCCTAGTGGAATTTTTAGGGTCACTTATGTATCCTATCATATCATCTGCAAGTAAAGATACATTGACTTCTTCCTTTCCAATTTATAGCCTTTTGATCTCCTTCAGTTCTCTTATTGCTCTAGCTAAGACTTCAAAAACTATATTGAATAGTTGTGGAGGGAGTGGACAGCCTTGTCTTATTCCTGATTTTATTGGAATTGCTTCGGGTTTTTTTTTTCCCCATTTAAGTTGATATTGGCTATGGGCTTGCTATAAACTACTTTTATTATGTCGAGATATATCTCTTGTATCCTCAACCTCTCCAGGATTTTTATCATTAAGGGGTGTTGAATTTTGTTAATGGCCTTTTCTGCATTTAATGAGATGATCATGTGGCTTTTTTTTTCTGTGAGTTTGTTTCTTTATTTATATATGTTGAAACATCCTTGCACCTCTGGGTTGAAGTCTATTTGATCATGGTGGGTTATCTTATTGAAGTGTTCTTGGATGCAGTTTGCAAGTATTTTGCTAATATTTTTGTATCTATGTTCATAAGGGAAATTGGTCCGTAATTCACTTTCTTTGTTGGGTCTTTATATGGTTTGAGTATCAGGGTAACTGTGGTCTCATAAAATGAATTGAGCAATGTTCCTTCTGTTTCTACTTTGTGGAATAATTTGAAGAGGATTGACATTAACATTCCTTTGAAAAAATTCTGTGCTGGCCCTAGGGTTTTTGTTTTTTCTTTTGGTTGTAAGAATTTTAATGACTGCTTCTATTTTATTAGGTGTTATAGGTCTGTTTAAATTGCTTAAGTGATCTTGATTTAACACTAGTAAGGAGTATTTATTGAGAAAATTACACATTTCTTTTAGACTTGTCAATTTGGTGGAGTGTGAGTTTTCAAAGTATGTTCTTAGGATTCTCTGGATTTCAGTGGTGTCTCTTGTTATTGTCCCCTTTTTCATTTCTAATTTTGTTAATTTGGACATTTTCCCTCTGCTTTTTAGTTAATTTGCATAATGATTTGTCAATGTTACTGATTTTCTCAAGGAACCAACTCTTTGTCTCATTGATTCTTTATTCTTTGTGGTTTTGTTTGCTTGTTTATTTCTGTTATATTGATTTCAGCTCTGAGTTTGATTATTTCTTCTTTGTTACTCCTTTTGGGTTTGATTTCTTCTTTTTGTTCAAGAGCATTCAAGTAAGTTATTGACATGAGATCTCTACCATTGTTTTAGGTAGGCACTTATTGTTATGAACTTGCCTCTTAGAATAGCCTTCATTGAGTCCCATTAAGTTTGGGTGTGTTGTGTATTCAATTTAATTCAATTCCTGAAAGTCTTTAATTTCTTTCTTGACCCATTTTTCATTCAGTAGTGAGTTGTTCAGTTTTCATGAGTTAGTAAACTTTCTCTTGTTCCATTCTTATAGATATCCAGCTTTAATCTGTGGTGGCCAGATAAGACACAGAATGTTATTTCAATTTTCTTGTATCTGTCAAGACTTGCTTTATATCTGAGTATGTTGTCAGTTTTGAAGAAAGTTCCATGAGGTACTAAGGTATATTCTTCTGTGTTTGGCTAAACTGTTCTATAAATATCTGTTTGATCTATTTGGTTTATAACATGAGTTAGCTCCAGTATTTCTGTTTAGTTTTGTCTGGATGACCTGTCTTTTGGAGAGAGTTGACAACTCCCACTAACAGTGTGTGAGGGTTGATATGTGATTTAAGCTGTAGTAGTCTGTAGTAGTGTTTCTTTTATGAACTTGTGTGGTGATATATTGTGTCCCCCAAAATATTGTGCACCCTAATAAACTTATCTGGGGTTAGAACAGAACAGCCACTAGATAGACATAGAGGCCAGAAAATGGTGGCACACACACCTTTAATCCTATCACTTGGGAGGCAGAGATCCATCCAGATCTCTGTGAGTTCAAGGCCACACTAGAAACAGCCAGGCATGGTGACTCACGCCTTTAATCCCAGGAAGTTATGGCAGAAAGCAGAAAGGTATATAAGGCGTGAAAACCAGGAACTAGAGCTGGTTAAGCTTTTAGGCTGTTAGCAGCAGTTCAGCTGAGATCCTTTCACATGAGGACTCAGAGGCTTCCAATCTGAGGAAACAGGATCAGCTGAGGAACTGGTAAGGTGAGGTGGCTCTGGCTTGTTCTGTTTCTCTGATCTTCCAGCATTCACCCCAGTACCAGGCCCTGGGTTTGTTTTTATTAATAAGACCTTTTAAAATTCGTGCTAAAAACTTGAGTGTCCTTGAGTTCGGTGCATAGATGTTAAGAATTGAAATTTCATCTTGGTGGAATTTTCCTTTGATGAATATGTGGTGTCCTTCTCTATTTCTTCTAATTAGTTTTGGTTTGAAATATATATTGTCAAATATTAAAATGGCTATACCAGCTTACTTTTTAGGTCCATTTGCATGGAATATCTTTTTCCATCCGTTCACCCCGAGATAATAGTATCCTTGAAGTTAAGGTGTGTTTCTTGGATACAGCAGAATGGATCCTGTTTTCACATCCATTCTGTTAGTCTGTATCTTTTTATTGGGGAATTGCACCAATTGATATTGAGAGATATCAATGACCAATAACTGTTGGTTCTCCTGTTATTTTCTTGTTGGTGTTGTGGTGGTGGAGTTGGTGATGGTGTGTGTGTGTGTATGTGTGTGTGTGTGTGTGTGTGTGTGTGTGTGTGTGTGTGTGTGTGTGTTTCCTCCTCTTTTGATTTCCTGACCTGGGATTATTTATTCCTTATGTTTTCTTGGGTGTGGTTAACTTGTTTAGGTTGAAGTTTTCCTTCTAGCACCTTCTGTAGGGCTGGATTTGTATATAGGTATTGCCTAAATTTGGTTTTTATCATGTAACGAATGCCTTATTTTCTATATCTATTATGCTTGAGATTTTTGCAGGGTATAGTAGTCTGGATTGGCATTGTGGTCACCTAAATCTGCAGAACATGTGTCTAGGACCTCCTGGGTTTTAGTCTCCATTGAGAGGTCAAGTGTTATTGTACTAGATCTGCCTTTGTATGTTACTTGGTCATTTTCCTTTGCAGCTTGTAATGTTCTTTCTTTGTTCCATGTGTTTGTTTTGTGTTTTGACTATTATGTGCCCAGGGGAATATGTTTTCTGGTCCAGTCTATATGGTGTTCTGTATGCTTCTTGTACCTTGATAGGCATCTCCTCTTTATGTTAGGGAAATTTTCTTCTAGGATTTTGTTGAAAATATCTTCTGTCCCTTTGATCTGAGTTTTTTCTCCTTCCTCTATTCTTATTATTCTTAGATTTTGTCTTTTTTTTTTTTTTTTTTGGTTTTTCGTGACAGGGTTTCTCTGTGTAGCTTTGCGCCTTTCCTGGAGCTCACTTGGTAGCCCAGGCTGGCCTCGAACTCACAGAGATCCGCCTGCCTCTGCCTCCCGAGTGCTAGGATTAAAGGCGTGCGCCACCAACGCCCGGCTTGATTTTGTCTTTTCATAGTGTCCAAGATTTTCTAGTTGCGTCAGGAGTTTTTGTTTTGTTTTGTTTTAGATTTAACATTTTCTTTGATCAAAATATCCATTTCTTCTATCGTGTCTTCCGTGTTGGAGATTCTTTCTTCCATCTCCTGCACTCTTTTAGTGAAGATTGCCTCTGAGGCTCCTGTTTGGGGTCTTGAATGTTTCATTTCCAGATTTCCCTGAGTTTGGGTTTTCCTTTATTCATTCCGTTTCTACTTTCCAACAGGTCTTGAACTGTTTAT
>CABHPR010130277.1:0-18687 GCA_902168415.1 Peromyscus melanophrys
GTAAGGATGAGAGGCCCAGGAAGTTTTATAATTTAATAATGGCATATGGAATAAAACATGAGCAGAAAGCAACTATCAAGTATGGTCTCTGTGACAATCCCATGCTGCCACTTACCATCACAAAGTTTATCTTTTCTTGTGTAAATCGGGGGCGCAGTCTGGGCACCACTTACAGTCCCAGCAGCTGGGAGGCTGAAGAGGATTGCAGTGATGTCGGCTGCTGTAAAAATGAAGAGTGTATCAGTTGTTCATGGGCACTGCCAATCAGTCTCGTTTTCTGCTTTAGACAATCACTGCTTGTCTGTACCACCCGTGGTTCAGGAATTGGACCAGGACTTGGCTGGATCCTTCAGGTTAACTTTCTCTGAGGGTTGTACAGGACTGTGGTCCCATCTGAAGGCTTGGCTGGGGAAGGACCCACTTCTGAGCTCACTCAAGGTGTTAGGAGACCACAGTTCCTCAGGGGCTTTCAGGCAAAGGCCTGTGTTGACTGTTCATTGGAGGGCACCCTGCCCTGTCCGGAGTGCCTTCTGACACGGCACTTCTTGGCTTCTGTAACCTCATTTCAGAAGTGACAGCTTGTATCATCTTCCCTGTTCTGTTTGCATTCTGTTGGTGGGGAGAATCTGGTCACCATACCTGTCGCTCATGACCAGGGAAGAAAGCATTACCCGGGATGGGAATGCCAGGAGGTGGGGTGTTGGGGTGGTTTCCTGTAGGGGCTGTTTGCCTGGGGGTTAAGTGAGGCCATGCTTTGTTAAACTGTCAGGAGCATCTTAGATGGTCATTGTTGATTCTTCCTCCCATTCCCACCGTGAATTTAAAAAAAAAAAAAAAAAGCCTCCATTGGAGGAGTCTGGGCTGTTGAGTAGAGACTCTGGGAATAGATCAGAACGTAGAAGGGGCGATCACTGTAGCATCTGGCATCATCTGCTCGCCTTCCCCGGCCAGGCCTTCACGTGTCTATTAGCTGGACAGTTAGACTCAGGATTCCATGCCCTGTGTCTACTGGGTGTGGTTCATGCAGTGTAATTTGAGAAGGACATGGGTGTTGGACCTCTGCAGATGCCCAGTGTGTTTCTGTGGGCTAGGCAGCTGCGTAGGGAAACACCCAGGAGCCTGGGAAGCCATGGGCCGGAGTAGAGGAGCTTCCTGCAGTTGTCTCCTCTGGTTGTCTGCATGTGGCCATTAGGCAGTCAAGGAGGAGGCCGGCCTGGCACGTCTTCTGGTTAAAGGATACTCCAGTGGGTTGAGCTGGGTGCCAGACATTGCCACAACCCTAGGAAATGAGTAAGGAGAAAAAAAAAAAAAAAAAAAAAAAAAAAAGCAAAGGAGAGTCCTCCCTTAGAACAAGCTGAGCTTTGTGCAGAGCGGGCTCCAAGTATGAAAAGCCCATTGTTCCCAGATGGCTTTTAATTAATACTCAGCACTCACACCCATCGGCTCGCCAGCAAGAGCCGCCTCCTTCCTCCCTTCTCCACATGCTCTTTGTCCCTCACTTTGGTGCCCTGGGGACAGGTTTAGGGACCCTTGTGGATGGGAGAGTTGAGGAGGTTGTTGAGTGTTGAGGAGAGTGTGGACACACAGTGGTCCTCACTCTTTGTTCCTGTTCAGGATTCTTAGTTGGGTGAGCCCCTCCACCTGTTCCAAAGCAGCCCTTTGAATCTGTAGGTTGGGAGCCAGCTCTGTCCCCTGTGGGGTTCTGGGAAGCAAGCCCAGCCTTGGCCCGCACCAAAGCTCTGTGCACACCTTTTCTTGCCTACAGCCAGAACAGGGAGCCAGAGTGAACGGTGTTCTGTGTTTCCGCTTCTCCCTGATTGCCCTGCTCTTAGAGGCCAGTCTGGACCGAAGAGGCTTTAGCTTGCCAGTGATGCTTTCTAGATCAAATCGTGAGCTCTGGTGGATGGGGTCAGTCCAGATTCAGAAAAGAGATGCACAGCTTGTTCGTGGTATAAAGAAAATGGGCCCCTTCCAGAGTTGCAGCTGCAGGCTCATGAGGGACCCCTCTTGCCTGGCACTGGAAGGCTGGTCCATATCTGCTTTGTGTGGTTCTCAGTAGCATGGAGTCCATTCTGTGCAGGAATAGGTGGAGTGGTCAGGCCTGAGCCAAGCTTGCCCAGCTCTGGACTGAGTTTCCAAAGCCCGTGGAGTTTTCCTGTGCCTCTCTGTACCTTAAGATTACTTTAGAACCACCTCAGTCAGTCATTTGAGTATGTTTCATCCGTTTGTATGTGTCCTGTCAAACTCGCATGACTAGGGCAGAAGCAACTTAGTGTGATCATGAGTTAGATAAGGCAAACATCTCTGATCATGAGCAACACCCCAGTTGGCTGCGTGACCAGCATAGAGTTAGTTACGTATGGTTAAGGACAGACAGAGTTATGAGGGTTTTCAATCACGAAACCCCAGGCTTTAGTTTAGTGATGGATGAGGCCTCGAGAGAAGAGCTGCTGGACCATCTGCTCTCAAATGTAATCAATAAGTTGTACAGGATTCCTTGAAAATCTGGTCACTCTAGCACCAGCAAGCTGAACTTTGTGACATGTCGTCCAAATGCAGCTGGGAATGCTGTGGCAAAGCTCATGTAGTGGGAGTTCTGTAGTGTCCGTGTGTAAGAAGAACATGTGTCAGCTATTACAGAGAGGCCAGAGAGAGCTGGGGACTGAGAGCTCATCTGCAGAGGGGGCTGAGCCTTCAGTCACAGAGTACAGCAGCCACTGGTCAGGTGTGGCCATCGAGCACAAGGAAAGTTGTTCTGGGAGCATAAAACACATTTCATATTTTACCCAAAAAAGGAGAGCATACCTTAATAAAATTTGGATTGATTACACTTGAGATCAGATGCTAGATAATGGGGCAAATAAGATGTATTACCATCCACCTTACCTCTTCCTCCTTTAAAAATGTGGTTATTAGGAAATTTACAATTATATAGGTAGCTCCCATATTTGTTTTTGAGATAGGATCTTGATATGTAGCCCAGGCTGCCATATGAACTCACGGCAGTCCTCCTGCCTCAGCCTAATGGGTATTGGAATTACAGGCATCAACCATCATGCCTGCCACTGTGGCCTCTATTTTAGGTGAAGGATTTAGAGCAGTGGTTCTCAACCTTCCTAAGGCTGCAACCCTTTAATATAGTTAGTTCCTCATGCTGTGGTGACCCCTAACCATAAAATTATTTTTGTTGCTACTTTATAACTGTAAATTTGCTACTGTTATGAACTGTAATGTAAGTATCTATGTTTTCTGATGGTCTTAGACAACCCCTGTGAAAGGGTCCTTTGACCCCCAAGGGGATAATGACCCACAGGTTGAGAACCACTGATTTAGATGCAGCATAGTTTGTGTTTGTTGGTCAGGGAACTTGGTGGGAAGTCAGATTTTTCTGTAGTGGGGAGTCCTATAAATAATTTCATGGTGAACAATCTGTCTTTGCTTCTTGGATTAACCTACTGTAGATAGACTGTCCTCAGATTGCGTCCTTTCCAGCCTTGGCCACACTATGGCCAAGAGACTAGCTCCCCCCATAGTTATGAGATGCGAGTGTCATTTGGTGGGCAGGGACTGTGGGGTTGGACCGTGGGAAGTCCTGGAGGGGAACGATATTGCTCAAGAATTTCAGCAGCCCTCCAGGGTAAAGGACAACTGTTGCTCAACCTGCAAGACCTTTAAGGAAAGACAGTGATTGCTCAAACAGGCCCCTAGACCCTCTGAATGCAATCCTGCAGGTTCCACAGGCCCCAAACGCGACAGCACCTTGAAGTAAGTCTTCAGTGGTATTAAGAATGCTGTGACATGGTACTTAACATACATGAGGCCCTGGGTCTAATTCCCAGCATCAAAAACAACCAAACACACACACACACACACACACACACACACACACACCAAAAAAAAAAAAAAAACAAAACCAGAACAAAAAACCTCCAAATACCACCACTATCAGCAAGCCACACACACTTCAAAATACAGCTGCCATGGTGTGGCACACAGAGGTTGTACGCCTGCAGAAATTGTTGGGGGTGATAGAGTGAGTTCGCATGGAGTCTGTCTGTGAAGGTCAGGAGTGTCCTGCAGGGCCCTGGGTTCAGCTACCAGCAGCACAAAGAACAAAACAGTAAGATGAGAACCCGCCGTGGCAGGGTCTTTCTAGAAAGTAAAGCCTGGTTTCTGCTGGTGATTTCCTTTCTCAAAGGGGGTTTGGTTGAGTCTCTCTTTGAGCAAGAACCATGGCTCTCTTTCAAGAGTACCAGCATCCTGCCTTCCCTGCACAGAAGCTGGCAACTTTTTTGTCCATGAAGAAAGTCCTGCCTCATTCTTGGCCTTTCCTGCAGAGGAGTTGAGGCTTTACAGATTGGCTATAACAATAGCTATGGAACCAGAGGAATGAGAGGGATCTTAAGCTTCTTTTAAGTTTGTCTTTGTAGTGATCCTGTGTCCACAGTACTGGTCAGACTAGTTCATACCTGCTTGATTGTTATCAGGAAAGTAAACTTAACTCTATGGCCAGAAACAACCCCTAGCATCTGGCAGCTTAGATTCACCAGGTGATACAGCCATGGCCACAGAGTATGCGCCTTTCAAGGGATGCAGGTGGGAAATTGGGGCTCTTTATGCAGAGAGAGGTCCTGATCCCCCAGTCTGACCCCCTCCCTGTAGACTCACAGCAGGTTATGGGTCTCACCTTGTTAAGATATTTTTGCCTTGTTTTGTGGACAAAGGCTCATTGGTAGCGCGTTGGTATTTGGTGAATGTCTGGGCAGCCACAGGGGTGGTGGAGTCCAGTGCTTTATCAAGGATCTGCTTGGTGCTCTGGTCACACTGGTTTCTAGAAGATGAAAGGCCACTGTCTCTGCCTGTAGGAAAACCATGTCCAGTAGGACTAACCATTATCCAGGCAAATAATTACCTGCAGTTAAGGGCTCAGAAGAAACTAAGAATAAACATTCTTAGTAAGGAGGAGAGCCACAGTAGGATGGGGCTTCTTGAGCAGAAGGTTGAGAAATTCTGTGGCCTGAGGGCCCGGGGTGGCTCAAAGGATACCAGCATTTTTTTGCCTTTCAGTTTGCTCTCTTCTCATCTGACCCTCTTATAATTTTCAAGGTCCTTTGGCCAGATCCAGGCCTTCCCTGTGTCATGCTGATGTGCGGAAGTCCCTTGGAAGGTTGTGATTTGCCAGAGGTCTTACAGTGGGGAGTAGCAGACCTCCCTGGGTGGGGTGCATGGGCTGAGTCCTGTGTGCTTGCTGCCCGCCACACCACATCCCTGGCTCAGGTCTCTGCAGAGGCCGGGAGAGCTGTGAGGATTGACAGCCTTTGTGTGTTTCATAGGAGAGGAATTTGGGGGCTGGCCTTGGGAAGAGGCCTATGACAGCTGTGACTGTGGATGTGATCCGAGGGACAAAGAAGTTGTCCATCAGACAGGTTTGTGCCAGCGGTTTAATTTCCTTTATTTCAGGACTGGAAGTTATTTAAATTACTTTATAGACTTCCTGCTTCCTTACAAGAGCTCATTAAGTGCAGGCTGAACTGCTTCTTTGCCATAATGGGGCGCCTGGACTTGCAGTTCCTATTCTGCCCTCTAGGGCGTCAGGAGCATAGAGGAGCAAGGTGAAAACAGAATTTGGGCAGTTCCATTAGATGACGCTTTAAAAAAATAGCCCACACTTTATTTATTTATCTATTTATTTACCTATTTATTTACTTACTTATTTATTTTTATTATTATGTGTGCGTACATGAGGCGTGCTGAATGTGTGGAGGGAGTTGCCTCTCTCATTCCACCAGGTGTCCCATGATGGATTGACAAAGGCGGTCTAACTCAAGTACAAACAACTGCCGATTACTCTGGAGTCCATAGACTATTTCTTGGAACTTGTTAATGTCGCTATCATTTATGTTCTGGAGAAGTGGCAGGCATATCTCATCTGGCCTTATAATTCAGGACCCTAGTTACAGTTTCAAGGACTGAAAGCAAAGCATTGGGCTATGTATAGTTTTATCAGCAGAGACGTGGATCAAGAAGGCTATGGAGTCCCCCTGGTGATGAGGACAATGTGCTGGTGTGACTTTGAATCTTTTAACCGTCTGGTTTACTTGATAGGAAAACTTTCAAATGAATTCCAGAATTCCAGAACCGCGGCTTGAGCCCAGGTCTTAAAAAGATGTATATTTAACTAAATGTTTTATCTTTAGACATTTCAGGAAAAATAATTTTTTAGATCACCAAGGAACACCCTGTCCCCTTGTAGATCTTTAATTGTCCCATCAGGGGAAACCTGCTCCAGAGTGCAGAGCTAAGCTGGTTGAAAAACGCTGAGTAGGAACGGCAGCCATGGCAAACATGTGTCTAAGAGGGACAGAGATTGTGCCAGTGTCAAGCTGTGGCCAGCTCCCTGCAGATGTGCTGGCCAGCTGTTTACTTATCATCGTCCTGGGATAGTCTGGAAAAGGTTGAAGTCAAACAGGCTGCTGCATCCAGGCTTTCCTGGACCCAGTGACTTTTGACCAATTGCTGTTCAAAAGTCACCGGAATGCGTATGCGCCATTGGTATTCAGTGTGTGCTAAGTTTTTTTTTTTTTTTTTACTGACCCGTCAGGTCCTGGGCACTCATAGGACTTGCCATCCTTTTGGGTCAGGGTAGGAGAATCACTCTTTCCTTGTAGGCAGACAAGAATATTTCTAAAGATGGAGATAATACCGCGACTTAAATATAACCTGAGTCAGACTTGCATGTCTAAGCGAATGCCGAGTTTTAAATATTCATTTACAACATTAAGCTCTGTAATTTCTTCATAAAGAATTCTAAAATAATAAAGATGACCTGGTAGGCAAAATTCCCTTGTATTTTCTGAAAGCTTTTCATAAGGTCCCTCATAAAAGATTAAGAGAGAACAAAACCACAGTGTGGCGCAAAGTCCTTATTGTGGATTAAAAAATGATTAAGTGATAGGGAGCAGAAGAACGCTGGTGGAGACCCACTGCTCGTAGCGGGGAGAGGTTAATCGAGGGCCGTCTGAGGACTCTGTCGCGGGGGCCAGAGTTATTAAGTGTATTAATTGTTTGGAGAAGCAAGTGGAGGGTGAATCCGTGCAGTCCGCCGCTGCCACCCTGGAGTTTGTAACTGGATGCAACCCAGAGGTGTCCCGAATGCATTGGGAAACCAGACAGTACTGTGGTGGGGAAAGGAAATTTGAAGTCTATGGAGTGCTTAGATGGGAACTCACGTCTGCTTGGGAAGCTGCTGTGACTTCTGAACCTGTTGCCTCTGCTAGGGAAAAACTTCGAGGAGTTCTCTTGGGCACCAGCATCTCCAGGGACGGGAAAGCAAAGAGCAGGTAGAGGCCATTGGAGTGGAGGTGAGCACTTCACAGGGCTGACCCTGGTGCTGGTGGGCGGGGAGGTCACACTCACTGTCCTGTTAGAGTGAGAAGATGCTTCAGTTTGAATCCCAGTAAGGACTTGCTGCTGTGTGTGTGCAGGTCTGCCTCTTTGTTTCTCAGAGGGGACTTGGTGTGTTACCCTGAACTGTGTTACATAGGGTGGAGGAGGTGGCCTGTTGGAGTCTGGCAGAATACCCAAAAAGTAAACAGCGCTCCAGGTCCTTGAAGGCTGCCTTTGAAGCATCTTCTAAAAGGTGAACAGCACTGCATGTTTGAGTTGAAATGGTAACAGAAGCTAGACGTGAGTGAAGGGTTAAGGTGGGCCGAGCAGTACTGTGCTGGGTGGCTTACCTCTTGCATCTCCTCCTGATGCTTCCCCAAGGCTAATTCCCACATTCCTTCTGAGGCTGAGATGAAACTTCATTGTGCATGTCTGTCTAGCTTGAGAGCTTCGGTTCCCTGAATAGGGTTCTCCAGGCAAGCCCTAGGTCTTCCTTGGCCACTTGCCTTTGTTTACCAATTTTCTTTTGTAGCTCCCTAAGTTCTTACCCAAGTCCCACTTTAATTAATCCCTGAAAAGTGCTGGCCTCCTACAGCACTGTTGCTGACTCCTTCCTTTTTGCTCTGAGCAGATAGATGCATCTGTGTGGGTTGGGGTCTCTGACAGGGCTCCTCCAGGGGATTTTTGCATCCTTGGTCCAGCACAGTTAGAAGCTGCAATTACTACGTGGTGGCTAATTACTCTGCCTGACATTAGATCAGTGGACAGAGGGGGCTCTGAGCCTGTCAGCAGAGGTCAACCAGAGGTCCTCTCACTCAACAGCCCTCCTGTGATAGCCGGACACAGAGAAAGGCATTAATGGGGAGAGCTGAGGGCTGGCTCTGCTGCCAGTCTTTGGTGGGGGGATGGGAAAGGCAGCAGGCTATTGATGACTGAAGAGGTCACGGAAGCAGATAACCCTTCACACGACCCTTCTCAGGAAGCCTGAAGGAAGGAGAGAAGGCTTTGCATCAGAGATGATGCTTAGCATACAGCCAGATAGATAGATAGAGAGAGGAAACCAGGACATGGTGCTTGGATGGTTGGTGACTCTCTGGCTGGCTGCTAGGAAAGTCAATTTTGCCCAGCCTGAGAGAATGAGACAACTTGGAGCATTGTTTTTGCTGTGTCTCGGAGTCTGTGTGTTCTGTGCCATTTGGCTTACATTTTTGTTTGAGTGGGCACTCTGGGTTAAACTGTTCATACCTGCTTTTGCCTTGCCCCAAGCAGGAATATCTAAGGAAGTACAGTGGGTGCTAGTTACATTGCTCAAACACACAGGGCATGCATGCTATATTCACTCATGTGTCATTAAGAACATGTCAGACCATGGCCATGAGTGTGTGTATGGTAGTCTAGAGAATAAATATGAAAGAAGACACTGGAGTGAAATCTGAGAACACCCTTATCTGCCACTTCACCCTCCAGTTTTTGTTACCCCAGCTCACTCATGGCCTGGAAAATACTAAATGGAAAATTCCAGAAAGGAAGGATTCATAAGTTTTAAGTAATGTTTACTATAACATTATTCAGTTATTCTCCTTGGCTGGTTGTTGTTGTTGTTAACCTGCTGTGCCTGAACTGAGCATCATCATATGTATGAATATGTGAGATGGGGAATAGTATATTTAGAATTCAGTCCTACCTAGAGTTTCAGACATCCAAGGCACATCTAAGTGTGTACTCCCTGCAGATTGTGGGGGACTCCTATACGTGTTTTCAAGCCCAGTGTGACTACAGGCAGGACTCCATTTCTCTGAGCCTTGAAAATGAGGATAGAGTCTTGGTTGGGTTGTGCACTGAATGAAACAAGTCCACTTCTTCTCTGTGTGTTTGTATGCGTGAGTATTAACAGTAAACAGCTACTAACCATCTGCTGTCTCAGAAACCGTCTACCAGTCTCAGAAGGCTTCGCAACCAGGTAAGGCAGCTGTGAGCCCCTACTTGTATCTGATGAACTTGAGGCCAGAAGCAGGCTAAGAATTCATGGCATTTATTTATCTATTTATTATTTACTTACTTACTGTGCAGGGGATGGAAGCCAGGGGTTCATGCATGATGCTTGGCAAGCAATCTGTCAATGAGTTGCATCCCCCAGCCACTTGTACCTTTCAGATGATCTGTCTGCTAGAATGTCAGCCAAGTGCAGACGTGAGTTAACCTCACACTACTACTGTGTGTGTACTAGAGTACTACCACCTACTCTGCCTTACTATTACTATATTATATATTATATACTAATACTGTATCACACTATAGGCTGTTCTGTAGTACATTCTGTGTTACGCTAGCTACTGTACCAATACTACAAAGTATATACTCTACTAATATATGTTAGTATATACTAAACTAACACTATACAAACTTTGCTGTGTGCAGGGTTTCTTTGGTGTCGTTCCATGTGAAGGTGTTGAGTGCCTTTCTCACATCTGCCTACTGAGTACATTATTAGGGGAGAAAAGGGTTTAAAAAGAGAAAGGCCAGAGGAAAAAAGGATGCAGTTTCTCCTGGTGGGTCACCTCTGAGATCCCTGCATAACTGTATCAAGGCCCTGTGGCTTCCCCTCTGGCTGGGACAGGCCTGGGCTTCCCCAGTGTTCCTCATTCACATCAGGACAAGAGTAGCACCTGGGAGGTACTGAGTTCTACTGCTTGTGTTCTGGCCGTTCCTGAGCTCCCTGTTGTGTCTCTGCACAGGTACAATGGGTTTCTCTGGCTCCCGAAGTCAGGGCAATGTAGGACACAGTGCTATCCTGAACCTTAGGCATTGCCAGACCTGGGAAGGGTAACCTACACCCCTTGGCCACTTTAGGGGAAGCTGTTCCTCTTCCAGCTTTCGACTGGCTGAGCCTGAGCAGGGTTGGGGTGGAGCACTGTTTACCCTGTGTGCCAGATACACAGGCAGGAAGAGAACCTGGGTCCTAAGTTGGGGAAGTTCAGCTAAAGAGGCACAGAGGTCTGGCTGTGGAGCCCAAGAGGTAGGAAGATAAGTTGGGGGCTGCTGTTCTGAGTTCCTTGTCTGGAGCCAGGGATGCCTCAGGCCTGTGCACAAAACATGCTTCACAAAACTCAAGTTTTCCCGAACTTCCGCCCCTGGGTGCTGACTAATACCACTTCCCCTCATATAACTTCACATTGGTGTAATTAACATATAATTTGATACCTGGAAATTCATGTTGGGTGGAGCTGGAAAGGATTACTCAGCTTTTAGCAATTCCAGACTCGGGTTATAGAACGCAGTGTGCTATGCCCTGGCTCTCCGCTTACTAACTTGTTTTCCTTCACTCTTGTTACTTAATTCTTCTGCCCTGAAATGAGTCTACAGTGTGTTTTTAGCATTTAAACGCACACAGGGGTTGTTGACTTACACACGTCGGCGGCCTGCTTGTCTAGTATGGTTGGCCTTCCCTTTCCTCTCCCACCTGCTGATGGCAATTGATAGTACCATAGTTTGCTTCACTTTCTGTGTCTTTACCCAGGAAGTCCCAGTGACATTAAAAAAAAATGTAGTAAGTAATTACCAGCTGAGAATAAAGATGAAGGGCCACAATGATTTTGCACTATAAATTTATAGAGTATGCTGATGGTTATGTTATGCTGGAGAAATTATTTATTATGTTGATTCACGTACTAGCTTAGTTTATCTCCTACCTGTGTATGCGAAGATACGAAGGCTGGCTGAGTGAGCACTGACCCATTGCTGAGAATGAGTTAGCACCGTTGGAAGCCAACAGGCTATCTTGAAAATAAATCCAGATATTTACATGTTTTGGAAGTAGGTACTTAGCACTGTCTGGGTGAAAAGTATGCATGGGGTCAGTGCAGAGAGGAGTGGAGTGAATTCTACAACCGTCTGTGGCCAGTGGCTTCTGCCAGCCTGCTTTGTCTTCTAGTGAGTGTGCCCACTTCTGTTGGCTTTGGGGAAGGTAGGAGCAGAGGTAGCTCCAGGTCTGGCTACTTGTCCCTGCCCTGCATTGTGCTTGTAAGCCGTTCGGGGTTTCAGAACTTGACTTTGGAAAGCTTCTAAATTTGTTCCTAGCAGGTTGATTTATTTTGTTGAGGTCAGATTAGAGCTAATGGCCCTAATGGTTTACAATGCTCCTAAATGGTTCTTAGCACTTAGGCAGGCTTGGATGGCCATTGTGGGCGGGTTTCCAAGTGTGGACTATATGATTCTTAGGGTGGATATATATGTGTGTATATGTGTGTGTGTATATATATGTGTATATGTATGTATGTATATATATATTTGTTGAAGTTATTGTTAAGAGTCAAACTAATATGTGCAAGTGAGGTTAAAAGGTAACAGCAAAATTAGTTATTATTAATATTAATCTCATTTTGGTATCAAATCCAGGGAGGCATTTGTCAATATGGATCTCATGGATGTATGTGAATGAGTGAGAATCCTGCTTGGAGTTTGGTGGATGGGGGCTACCCTTTGCCCTTTTCCTGGGAGTGTGCTGTTTGTGAAATGTAGTCACAGAGAAGCCTTCCATTTCCCTCAGCCATTCCTGGGTGCCAGACAGTTCCTGTAAGAGCAGGTATCCAGGTTAAGATGATCCTGGTACATCCCTTCCAGCCATGCTGTGGTACCTGTGAGTTCACGACCAGGTCTTTGGCAAAGAGATTACACTCTGCATAAAACTGGCTCCGTGTTTCTGATTTCTGTATGATTGGGAGTAGGTGAGGCAGAGCCAGGTGTCTACAAAGGCGTGCGTGTCTCTGCTTGTCTCCAAAATTAAACGGTGCATGTGTATGCACAGGTTCAGTTTGTGGGTTGTGGCCTTCCGGAGCTGCTGGGAGCAGCTAGAAAGCAGTGGCTTCTCAGCCTGAGCAGAGGCGGTTGGAGCCCAGGCAAGAGTCTCAATACTACTCTTTCTCTACTTACAACTGAGGAGAGGCAACAGAAGAGATGCCACCTCACTGTCCTTCTGCTTAGGCCAGGAGTCCTTTTCCTCAGTTGCAGAAGTAAGATGTTGCAAGCCACACCCAGGCAGTTGGCTACTGGACATGAAGCCAAGAGCTATTGAGTACTGAGTGAGGGCAGACTGGCCTGCTTTCTAGATGCCACTGGGCTCTTCCAAAACGTTTGAGCTCCCTTCTCTTTTCTTTTGTGCTTTGAAGACACCCCCCCTTTTTTTTTTTGCCTAGGTTTGTGGGGCTGAGGCAATCATACTTCATCTCAGGACTCCAGGGTTCTGTGAAACACCCGTAACACCTACTGTTAAGAAACACGTCCACATTGTAGTTCATCACGACAGTGTGGGTCCTGCTGTCCATCTCAAAGCAGAGGGATGTGTTTGTGGCTAGGAAGGAGTCTGTTCCCACTCAGCTGGTGCCCTGGGTGTGGTAGAACTCCAGACCTGGTCTTCCCTCAGCAGTCCAGGCCACTGCTGGCATGTGTTGGTAGCGAGGCACATCCTAGCGTCTCTGCTGGATGGTATTCGGTGAGTTCCACAGCCACCAAGTTCTCCAGAGAAGTTTTAATTACCAACCAAGGTGATGTGGTTTCTTCAGTGTGTTCTAACAAATGGCTGTCAGGCTGAGGTGCCCAGAGCAACCCCTCTTTCGGTTAAGCCTGGCAGCTATCACATGGTGGGCTCTGAGGAGGGATTGTGCACACCCCGGTGTCAGCTGGCCACACTTCTCTTCCTTCCAGAGGGCAAGGGGTTAGGTTAGTTCCTCAGGCTTCTGAGTGGGGCGCTTCACCTAGGACCTACTGCATAGCCTCAGGAGTGAGACCTGAATTTGGGTAGGGAGTAGGAGGTTGAGGGGTTGGCTCAAATGAAAGACCTTGAAATGGCAAATCTTTATTAGTTTTGTAAACAGCTTTAGGAAGCGCTAGGAGCATCTTGCAGGGACCCTGCAATTATCATAATAAACAGTTTTATCATCTCCTTGGCAATCAATATTGTGGCTTATGCTGCTTTAGTATCTCAGTGGTATTGATTACCTTAACAACTGTGCTGCGGTCAGCTTCCATTAACCCTTGCTCTGCTGGCACAGCCCGTGCCGCCTTCCACTGTTGGAAAGACTGCTCTGGTCGTAGCCGAGGCAAGTGCCAGAAGTTGACGGCTGGCCAGTGAGGCAGCAGATACAGCTTTTATCTCAAAGTGCCTGCGAGAAGGAGGGTTTTAAACAACGGATCTGGAAGCTAATGCAACTTCATAAAGAAAGGCATTGTGTGTGTGTGTGTGTGTGTGTGTGTGTGTGTTTATGTCCATGTCCGTGTGTGCACTTGCATGTGTCTGTGTGTGTATATGCATACACCAGAGATAGTGTGTAAGTTACAGCATCGGGGTTCCAGTTCATGACTCAGGAATTTGAATGTTGAGAGAGGAAATTCTGGTCATCCCTACTGTTCATTCCAACGCTCCTTTCACCTTTCCTGGGGGACAGGTTACTGTGTGTGGAATTCAGTCGATGCCTGAGGCAGTGTGTAACAGGCATCCCTGACCTCCTTGTGTGCTCATTTTCGGATCCACCTTTTACTTTGAGAGAGAAACCACTTATCTGAGAACATTGCTTGTAGCGTTCAGGTTTCCCTGGACCAATGAGCGTCTGAGGTGAAGCAGTCCATCATCAGATGACAGAATGCTGGAGGTGGATGCTGGTGCCACATGAGATTGTATCACCTTCACTGGCTGTCCTGTCTCTGCTCTGGTTAATGTTTACAGTCTCTTTTCCTCCTGCCGGAATGAAGGTGACCAGGGTAGTTTTCCCTAGCATAACAGCTAGAGTTCACTCCCCCGACAAAGCCAGGGGCAGGGCTTGTCATGTAGGGCTCAATACTATTAAATGGCAGCTATTTGAAACAATATCTTGCTAGTGGGGTCGAGCTGTTGGTGTGTTTTGTTGGCTTGCCTAGGATGCTTTTCTTTTTTAATTGCTCTATTTTGTTTTAAGTGAGGTAGTGTGTGTGTGTGTGTGTGTGTGTGTATACACATATCTCAATCTGTATAGAAGTATAGTACTGGGACTCGGGGCTCCATTATATGACAGCAGAGGGTCCCCTGAGGAAACCACCCATAGAATGGATGATGTCTGCAATAGAAATGAGCCAGTTTCTCTGATTTCATGTAGATATGTGCATTTTGACTGTGCCATGATACATCTGTGCCACAATTATATGTTTATATAGATACACATGTATATTTATGTTCATAGATACTAATGTACATATTAGTATATGTAATTCACTGATGGTATATATATATGTACATATGCTAATATAGTGTGTATAAATATTTTTTTAAAAGTTCCACTGAGTCCTGGGGATGAGCCTGCGTACTATAGCAAACCTTCACCCCTTTGACCCACTGGAGGCTGTGACAGAGGTCCTCAACATTGCATATGCCACAGCACAGTGCTGTTCAACTTGAATGACACTGACCTACCATATCTCAGGAGTGAATTTCCAAAGTTTTGGGAGCTCAAGTTTCATGGAGGATCCGAAGTAGGCAAGGCAGGATTGGATTAGGGAAAAGGTGAAGTGGGTGACTTGTCAACCTTATTGCTGCAGTCTGGGGCTTTCTTTTCCTTGTGGCTTCCCAGGAAGGAGCCCCGAGAGGGGGCCAGCTGGTGTGTGATTAAGGTGAGGGTCAAGGATTGAGCTTGGAGAAGTGCAAGCGAGTGTAAGTAAAGGTGCTGCCGTTGGAAGGGATTTCTGCCCCAGCCAGTCAACAGTCTATGCAATAAGGGTCAGGAGGTCAAGCCTCAGTCTGGACATCAGGACAGAAAGCTGTAGGCTGTGATTGACATGCGCAGGGTCATAGTGATGGAACTCCGCTGTGGCATCAGGGCATAGGCTTGCTGGAACCAAGCTTACACTGTAGCCGTGAGGAGAGAGATCTCTGCAGGTGAGAGAAGGGTCTCTAGGAGCAAGGGTAGGAGTGGCCTTCTGTTCGGGGATGGAGAGTTTGCGTGAGCCATGGCATAAGCAGGCCTTCCCTTTGGTCTTACCCTGTGAGGTCATCCTCCTTTACGTGGGGAAATCTGGAAGTCCAGGTCACTATTTTGGACCCACTCACTTCTGCCCTTTATCCTTCTGCCCAGAATGCCTTGTGTCCTACAAGTGAGAAAGTTTTCTTTTGAATATCAATGTTCTTCCTACAAACGTCACACAGGCTCAGATGGTGGTCGTTGGTAACTGGTTGATGGGAGCTAGGGCTCCCCGGGCTCCCCACCAACAGCAGACAAGTCAGTTGCAGAAGCCACACATGCACGTAGAATAGGTCCTATTCCCGAAGGGAATGAGCCAGTTTTTGTGGGGTTTGATATAGCCATGTGTACTTTGGGTTGTGATAAGATTACACCATGACTCTTTTTTTTTTTTTTTTTTTTTTCACACTGAACTAAACTTTATTTTCAAAAGCTAAAGAAAGCTTTATACATCCTTTATAAAACAAATATTCCAGACTTGGAATTAAGCAATGAGTGTTCAATATTATAAAGCTGTTTATAAGAGTAGTTTAAGTAGTGGTAACATTTAACCATGTAAAAATGTCACAGAATTCAAATCATGACTTGGATCTTCAATGATTCAAGTACTATGGTCTTAATATGGGTTTGGTCAATTTTAAGATTTAATTCCTTTGGACGTAGTGTCCGTGAGTCTTTAATTACCACTTTCCATCATTTCATGGTAGGATAGCTGGCAGCAGTGGCAATTCCACAGTGGTTGTTCCTGTCTTTGGCTATATGGAAGAAGCCTTCCATGCCCCATTCAGTACCCCAGCTGTTCTTGACAATCCAAAATCTATTCTTATTTGAATCTGTTCCTTCAGATCCATAGCCAATCACCAGAACTCCGTGGTCAAGGTCCTTGCTGCTGCAATTCGGTTCATAGTAAATGCCTTTACTGTAGAACTGGAAAGACGGATGGCTTGCATCTATAGCGACAGCAATAGGCCCCACAAGTGCCACAGCCTTCATGAGGGCCTTCTCTAGCTGAGGGATATCCACATATCCTGTGTCATTAGCCGCAGAAAACTCAGGCCTGTACTTACAGGTTCCATCCTTTCCTTCATAGGGATAGGACTCCTCTGAATCCAGACCTTTGTTGTTAAAAACATACTGGAAGGCATAATCCATCAGGCCACCATTGCAGCCCTGATTGCCTTCAGCCTGAGAACAGTCCACAAGGTTCTGTTCACTCAGTGAGATCAGTTTGCCAGTCTTAAGGCACATCTGTCCTTCTAGGGCCCCAACTGCGCTAAAAGCCCAACAAAAACCACATTGGCCCTGATTCTTTACGAGAGTCACACAACCTTTTTTTCTCCAGTTCACAGACTTGGGGACCTGAAGCAGCAGAGGCTCCTGAAATACCTTCCCCTTCCTGTGCTTCTGGTGCTTATAGCCATTCACCAACTGCCGGAACTCCTCATTGGTCATGTCACCAAAGGCATTCATCTCCATGGTGAAGCCATGCTTCCCCTCACTGTATTCCCCATTGTGCAGCTGGATCATTTTCATATTCTTCTCCCACACTGCTCTCCTCCATTCTTCCTCATTTGTGCCATACAGCCTTCTGTATGTGGACTTCCACTGGTGCCACTGTGCATCAAATGTTTGATTAAATTTTGGAATGCCTAAGGCTGTTCCCAAGCACAGGATAGCCAGGAGGAGTAAAAGATTCATGGTTCAAATACAAGTACTCCGCAAACTCAGCTCCTTGGAGGTCGCCGAGGTCCGAAAATCTTACACCATGACTCTTAATGCTACCCTTTGGCGCCAACCTTGCCCTTCAACCCGAGCAGCTCCTGCAGGTTCCGTCTCGTTCATGAGGAGCTTTGAGGTCTCCCTAGCTTATTATTTCCCTCTGCAGACGGAGTGAGGAGAGTGGTCAGATGACTTCTGGCATTGGGGCTGCCTGTTGAGGGTGCCCAGGAGGGAGCTACACCTGCACTTCTCGGAACTGACCTCAGGTTCTGTCCCTGCCTGCCTGCCTGCCTTCCTTTGGAGACAGGGTCTCACTATGTAGCTCCAGCTGACCTTCAACTCAAAAGAGATTCACCTGCCTCTACCTCACCAGTATTGGGATGTGAGTTGTGCATCACCATGGATGTGTATGAGAGTTTTGCAGGTATGTGTGCATGTGTATACAACCTGCATACCTTGGGCCTGCTGAGGCCAGAAGAGGGCATCAGATTCTCTGGAACTGGAGTTATAGACAGTTGTGCGCTGCCATGTATGTGTTGGAACTGAACCAGTCCTCTACAAAAACAGCAGGTGCTCTTAACCACTGAGCCATCTCTCTAGTCCTGACCCCTTTCTTTTTTTTTTTAGGTGTTGATTTCGAGACAGGGTTTCTCTGTCTACCTCTGGCTGTCCTGTAACTCACTTTGTAGACCAGGCTGGCCTCAAACTCAGATATCCACCTGCCTCTGTCTCCTCAGTGCTGGGATTAAAAAAGCATGTGCCACCATTCCTGGCTACACTTTTTCTTTTTTGGAATAGAATCTCATGTATTCCTGGCTGCCTTGAACTCACTGTATCACTGAGGATGACATGAAATGTCTGATTCTCTTGCCTCTATAGTCCAGAGATTACAGGCATGCACCACCATACCCATCTTACGTGGTGTTGGGATCAAATTCAGTCAGGGCCTCTGAGCTATATTCTCAGCCTGTCTTCCAGGCCCCTTAACACCCTCATCTATGTGTAAATCTACAACTTAGTATCTTCCTGTCAGGGTTCTTGCATGCGTGTTTGGTGTTAGAGGTTAAGTATCATTTATCCAAGATGCCAGAGACCAGAATTGTTTTGGATTTTGAGACATTTACATAAACATGAGAAACCTTGGAGATGGGACCCAAGTAAAAATAGTTGTTTTCCTTATACTCCTTATATATCCTAAGGGTAATTTTATATAGTTTAATAATTTTCTGTCATGTTGTAGAATTTTCCATCTATGGCATGTCACGGTTCTGCTCAAGAAGTTTCAGATTTTTGGGTTCTTTAATTAGGGAGGCTCACTCTGTATTTACAACTGTGCCTGTTGTAATCTGTGGAATATCTGTTTTGAGTCTTGGATGCACTCATCTTTTTGTAAGTTCCGGACATGATAGCACATCAGCCTTTGTTCTTGGGGCAGCTGGTGCTACTTGTGGCTGCACAGTTGTTTAGGTTGTGTTGTTAAAGCCCATTGCAAAGATAATTTCCTGGAGCCCTACAGCATGAAGTTGGAGGGAAGGGCTGCTGATATGATTGGGGTGTGTGTGTGTGTGTGTGTGTGTGTGTGTGTGTGTGTGTGTGTGTG
>CABHPR010130278.1:0-21429 GCA_902168415.1 Peromyscus melanophrys
CCTCTGGGCTCCACACACAAGTGCCTGTGTGCCTGGGCATCCACATATGCCCATGTACGTGTGAACATGCATATACATGCGCATTCACACACTACACACATACACATGCAGAAAAGGAACAGAGCATAAAGATCTGGAGAACATTCATCCTGTACACAATAAGTCGAGATCTGTCACATTCGGGATGGTATGGCCGTGGGCAGGCCTGCACATACTGAAAAGGATGAGGGTGCCTATTTAGAGAAGAATCGTAGGGCATAGCTAAATGACCATTTGAGAAGGAGATTTGTTAGCCCTCTTGACAGAAAGCCAGAGATATTGTTCAAGACAAGGAAACATGCTCCTGAAGGCAATTCGGAGACTTTTAGGGCTGTGCTCCGATCAATGGGCCGGAGTGCAAAGGCCCCTGAAGCAGAGCAGTTTTAATGCGCAGGTCCTCCTTTCTCATCACGTAGACCAGTGGCTTACGCACGGAGCCTCATGGTTGGGACCCTCTCAGAGAGCTGTGGCATTTGCTGTGCCCAGCAGACTCAGGTAGGCATGGCTACCTCCGCCTAGATGTCAAAGACCAAGCTCATTTGAGAGCAGAATGAACGCAGGACCCTAGTGCCCAAACCCTTAGGACCAGGCAGAGCATAACAGTGCGACTTTCCCACTGAGCCATGGGGAGGGTGACCTTATTGTCCCAATGGGGAAAAAAAATCACAGCATTGAGCCAACAAGGAAAGAAAAAAGAGTTTTTTTTTTGGAGACAGGGTCTCTATGTGTGGTCCAGGCTGGCCTCAAACTTGTCACCTTCCTGCCTTAGCTTATGCAGTGCTGGGATTACAGGCATGTACCATCATGCCGTACAAAGACAAAAATTATTGAGCCTTAAGTTTAATATTGTTTATTCAACTATATTTTGGAGTTACTTGGAATGTATCTACCTTTTCTTCTTTTTTATTTCTCCTTTCTGGATCAGGAATGTCTAGGCTTGTCCTACTATGGCATTCTGTTTGTTTGTTTATTTAGTATTTGGATGCATGTATAATGTGTATGTCTGTTCATGTGTGAATGTGGGCACATGCTTGTCCTGGCATGTATGGCGAGGTCAGAGGACAACCTTGAGTGTGGGTCCTGGCCATCGACCTTGTTTGAGGCAGAGTCTTTTGCTCATTGCCCTATACGCCTGGCTAGCTGCCTCAGAGTTTCCTGGGAATCTTGTGTCTCTGCCTTTGGCTGTAGGTGCACTAGAATTACAGATGTCCAGCACCACAGCTGGTGGGTTATGAGGATCTGAACTTTGGTCTTTATGCTCGAGCGGCAAGCTCCTTATGCACTGAGCCATCTCCCCAGCCTTACCACTGTATTTTGAAAACTTGTAACTTGTATGATCTCGCAGGTTCATAATTTTGTCTTAGTATCATGTCCTATGTAGCTTGGGTCCCGGAACCTGGCTAGAGCAAGGGAGGGAATGAAGAAAAGAGAGGACGCACATACATTGAATGTGGGATCAGGTGGGGCTCTCTAATACCACGACTGTAATCTGGAGCCTCAGCATGGCTATTAGGTACAGCGTAGAGGAAGGGCTAGCTGATTTTGTTAGGAGGTCTCTGGAAGTGAGCAGTCTGGGCTGTAAACATTCAGGAGGAGAAAGCCAAAGTTGCTAGTCTTTGCTTACACGGATCGACCTTCATACACACTCATACTTGGGCCCTGGAGGAATGTTTTGCCACCATCTTGAGTCTGGCCCATATTGCGGAACAACTTTGCCAATTTCCCATGGGCCAGTTGACCTTGCAGTCCTTGATAGGCCCTGCTTGCCCATGTCCGAATATACATTCACTCAGGATTTCATTCCTGTGGGGTTTCCTCTGCTCCCTGCATATCATCAAAGAACATACAGTGTTCCTTGAGTGTTTCTGTATCTGATTTAGATGGCGTTTAGAGGAACTCTAGAATTTTGAGATGTTGTTGGGATGAATAAAGACTTTGAGCTGGAATGAGTATATTCTCTTCTCGAGAAAGAAAAGATTTTTCAGGGGCTAAACATGGAAGACTACACACTTAAATGTTTATCTCTTTAAAATTCATGTGGAACCCAGTCTCCAGGGTGACAGCTTTAGATGAGGAGGTTTCGGGGAGGTAATGAAGTCTTGAGGGTGGAGCCCTTGTCAGTGGGGTCAACGCTCTCATAAAAGAGACCCCCAAGAAGCTCTCTTGGCATTTCCACTATGTGAGGACAGTGAGAAAGCTTTGGTTTTGTTTTGCATGCAGAAATTTATTATTATTATTATTATTATTATTATTATTATTATTATTATTTTGGTTTTTTTATTTTTGGTTTTTCGAGACAGCGTTTCTCTGTGTAGCTTTGCACCTTTCCTGGAGCTCACTTGGTAGCCCAGGCTGGTCTCGAACTCACAGAGATCCGCCTGCCTCTGCCTCCCGAGTGCTGGGATTAAAGGCATGCGCCACTAACGCCCGGCTTATTTTTGGTTTTTTGAGAAAGGGTTTCTCTGTGTAGCCCTGGCTGTCCTGGAACTCGCTCTGTAGACCAGGCTGGCTTTGAATTCACAGAAATCCGCCTGCCTCTGCCTCCTGAGTGCTGGAATCAAAGGCGTGCGCTGCCACCACTACCACACAGCTATTTTAATTTTTATGATGATAAAATGTCTATCTTTGTGTAATTTTCTACCCCAAAGCTTCCATCCAGCTGCCCTTAAAACAGTAAGGTACAAGTCCTCTGCTGACACAGGAGACTTGGAACTTTTGAGGATTAAGGAGCTACCTTTTGGCCAAGCAGACTCTTAGTATTTTCATTTAAAAGGTCTCCAGTATCTAGACTCAAACAAGCCATGCAAACAAAAATGTGGAATCAGTAGTTAAAAAAAAGAAAGAGAGAAAGAAAGAAAGAAAAAAGAAAGGAAAAAAGAAAGAAAGAAAGAAAGAAAGAAAGAAAGAAAGAAAGAAAGAAAGAAGCTGGTCCCGACAATTCAGACTCCATAGACATGGCCACAGCTAAACTTGATTGCCAATAGCCCCTCAGTTCTCATCTATTTTTACCCATAGTTAGAAAACAGTGATACAGAAAGCGATAAACCCATCAGGAACTGAGTTTGTCCCATATTTATTCCCAAAACAAAGCCTCAGAATAGTTTTTTGGAGATCCCTTCTGTCCACTACTCTCATGTCATCATTTATGAGCCAATACCTTGATCTGGGACTTCCCAGTCCTGAGAATTCTGAGGAATAAGTTTCTATTGTTTATAAGCCCGCCATCCTTTGCTATTCTGTTATAGGCACCCAAATGAACAGCTCTGAGACATGGATGGGGTGACTTTTCTGTTCCCTCTGAGAACTTCAAACTTGGATAACAACAGCACCCACATGTTCTAGTTTCATTTCTGTTGCTATAATAAAACACTCTGACAAAAAAGGGCTTTTATTTCAGATTATGGGTTGCAATCCATTATTAAGCAAAGCCAGGACAGGAACTCCAGCAGGAACTTGAAGCAGAAACCATGGAGGGATGCTGCTTTCTGTTTGACGGACTTGTACTCAGCTAAATTTCTGTTTTTAAAAAAGAGTTTAAAATTTTAATTATGTAGTGTGTGTGTGTGTGTGTGTGTGTGTGTGTGTGTGTGTGTGTGTGTGTGTCTACTGAGTGCACATGTAAGTGCAGTACCTGCAGAGGCCAGAAGAGGGTGTTAGATCTCCTGGAGCTGGAGTTAGGTTGTTGTGAGCCACCTGTTAGTTGAGTTCTTTAATAATGAACATTGGGTATGTCCCTCGAGTTCTTTCATCTCAGACTGGCAGGAAATGACATGAGGGCAGTCAGACCCATGATCCAACTCCAATCTCATCACTTAATAGCCGTGTGACCTGAGCTCACTTCATTTGTAAAGCGGGGGTGATAGCACTCCCTTGCACATACACGGTCATTTTAAGGTAGGTATTATTATCTGGGAACACAGCAAAGCTGTTAAAACTGGGACATAGGCTGGGTAAAGTGTGAAAAGCCAGAGTTTTTGGTTTGGGATAAGCCTGTCACTGGGGCGGGGGGGGGGGGGGGCACAAACACCCTTTTGTACATTCTTGGATTTACTGGTGAGAGTTTTTAAAAATGAGTCAGAAAAGAACTCTGCGATTTATTGCACCAGAGAGAAGGAGAAACAGGGCAGACAAGCTGAAGATCTTGCTAGCTCCTGGGAGGAGGGGGTGCAGACAGGACAAAGAGAAAAACCCCGTCTTTAATAGAGCAAGTAGGGCTGGTGAGACGGCTGAGCTGGTAAAGGTGCTCACCCCAAGCCTGGTAGCCTGAGGTTGGAGTCCATGTGAGGAGAGAACTGACCCCCAAAGTTGTCTTTTGATTTTCACATGTGCACATGCTCATGTGTATACACACACACACACACACACACACACACACACACACACACACACACACACACTACATACTTAACAGGCTTTGGAGGATGCAGTGGTTAATATCATCAACTTGGTAGGATCTGAAGCCACCTAGGAGATGCCCCTGGGTGTGCCTGTGGGGGATTATCTAGATTAGGTTAATTGAAGTGGGAGACTCACTTTAACTGTGGGTGAAACTGTTCTCTGGAATGGAGTCCTAGACTGGATATAAAGGAGAAAACGAGATGATCTCTGCATTTGTCTCTCTGCTCCCTGACTGAGGTACAGTTGTCTCCTCCGATTGCCACTGTGCCTTCTCTACCACAGCGGACTGTTGCTCTCAGTGGCCTAAAACTTGAGATGTGTCCAAGGTAGGCAGCGTCTATTGCCATCAGGTTGTTTTCTAGTTAGCCTTAGGCCAAGTTAGCTTTTGGGCCCTTGTCAATGACACGCTGGTACAACAGAGGCGCGAACATCCTGGGAGTGACCAAGCATTATATGACTGGATGTGAGGCCCACTCCATGAGATGGAGCCCGTGCCTGACACTGCTCGGGTGGCCGAGGACCTGAGACCAGACAGGCTGTGGGTCTGGGGGAAAACAAACTATTGTGTGCTAAAGGAAAAACAGTAATAAAAGGCTTTCAAGTGACACACTTGAGATCAGTGTCTCACTCAGGTAGCAGCAGAGAGGCTTCCTCCTGCAGTACACGGGAACCAATACAGAGACCCACAACTGGACAAAGCGGAGACAGTGAGAGACTTCGGAGCACTCAGTCTTAAATGGGATGTCTTCATCAAAGCCCTCTGTCAGGGTTCAGGGAACTCCATGGAAGAGGCGGTGGACGGAGCGTAAGGGTAAGAGGGGATGGGGGCCACCAAGAAAACGGTGTCTCCCAAATACAACAGGACCGATGCACGCATGAATTAACAGACGGTGGCAGCATGCGCAGGACCCCCACATGTTTAAGCCACATGGGGTCTCAGTACTGAGATGGGAGAGTGGATGTGATCTCCCATCCCTAATCAATGAGCTATCTACCATTGACAAATGCTTACAAAGGAAAAAAATACTTTTCTCCAATGGAGTCTCCCTGGACATATAAACCACACTTAAGGGCAGACCCCATATGCAGCAGCAGATGGCCAACATGAAATGGACTTGATATTTTTGTAGATATTTTTGTCTCATATTGCTTTGTTTGGACTTAGTTTTTTTTTCCTGGCCTTTTGCTTGTTAAAAAAAAAAAATAGAGCCCTTGTCACTGGTCCGTCTTTAACCTTGCAATTTGTTATAAGCAGCTTTATGGATCTTTATTACTCACTCGGGGGCTAGTGCTCATTTAAATTGAATCTGGCCATGGAACTCTGGTACTGGAAACGTGCAACACGCAGTTAGGAGATTTACCATTATAGTGTTTGAGATCTGTTTCTCTTGATAAAAATGTGAACTCCCTTTCTACCAGGGAGTTACTGACCGCTTGTCTTGCCATTTGTCTCAAAGAAAACTGGTAAGTGGTACCCGGGAAGTAGATGGCTGTAAAGGGGTCTTCTATTCCTCCTCCTCTTCCTCTTCTTTTCTTCTTCTTTTCTTTTTTCTTCGAGACAGAGTTTCTTTTCGTGCCTGTTCTGGAGCTCGCTCTGTAGACCAGGCTGGCCTTGAACTCACAGAGATCCGCCTGGCTCTGCCTCCCGAGTGCTGGGATTAAAGGCTTGCGCCACCACCGCCTGGCTTCCCTTTCTTCTTGCCAAGCGTTCATGATCAAACTTACATTCCACATTATCAGAAATCTGAGCCCCTTACGGCCTCTCACTCCATCTCTGACCCCGATAACACCCAGGCTGAGGATCTGGGGAACACTCGCTCCAGCTGTTTCCTGTCATTCTTGCTTCTGGGGTTGAGTTAGCGGCTTTGCTGTGTCTGGAGGAGCAGACATTCTGGTCAGGTCTGGGGAATCCTCGAGGCAGAGCAGAGGCAAGCACGTGAACTAACAAGTACAGTGCAGACACCACTCCCGGGGGCTGGCCAGTGCTGCAGCACGGAGCGGAGCTCGGTGCTTCTGTCAGTTTGGCGGAAGAGGCCTGGCTGCAGCCCCGTGTCTGGAGCTGCAGTGGAACCACCTTTCCTCATGCATCTGGCCACTCCTTCTAGGAAATGTTTTCTCAATTTCCTGCACCCCTCCTTACCGCCCCCCGCCCCCCTCATCACTGCCCCCCAATCTTTCTCACTGCTCACCAGTTCAAACACAAACCTTTATTCTTTCTCCCAGTACCATAAGCACTCGCTTCCCAACCCCTCCAAGGCTATTACGGTCTTTTGGCTACGGTGCCCAGGAAAAGCCTTTGGGTATGGGTCACAGTTCCGGTGGACAGGAAACAGTGCGGTCTGGAGAGAGCTTAGCTGTTGTGTTCACCGACACTCCGGCTGCACTTGGCCACACGTGGACTTGTTCCCCTTGCTGCCGTTTTCTGAAGTTAAGCCGGAGAGAACACAGGTGTCAAAGCCCAGAATCCCTTCTCCCCTTCTGGTGCTCTGGGTTTTTTTCACATGAATTTATACGAGTGATTAATTCCACGTACTACACAGTGTTTCTCCATGGGAAGTATTCTAAGTTCTAATCTCTGGTAGTATTTGTGTGTGTGTGTGTGTGTGGGGGGGGATGAGTAGTTATTTTGGCTTCAAGGAGAAACTGATTTTTGGCATGAAAAGGAGGTGTTGCGTGGTGAGATGGCTTGGTGGGTGATGGTACTTGCCGCTGAGCCTGATGACTTGAGTTTGGTCCTTGTGACCCCCATGGTAGATGGTGAGAACAGACTCCTGCAAGTGGTCTTCTGGCAACAGTATGTCTCCCTCACCCCACAAAATAATGAAAATATCTGTAGAGGAGATGTAGTCATATGTTACGAAATAGTAAAATGAAAATTCCATGGTTCCTTTTTAGAATTAATATTGGTGGGTATGCAAATGTGTTCACATACATCTATATTTAACAACTTGTCCGTGGAAGAAGAGAGAGAAATGGGAAGAAAGCCATTAAATGGCACGGATGATCTCTTTGGCATGTGTTTTGGTCTCTAAATTCCATTTCCCTTGGAAAGGAATTAGAGAGTATCTGGAAGCAATGGCAGGCTCCCGGCCGAGGTCAGGGAATAGACAGGCTGAGCGTGGGACATGATGTTGTTCTGTGTGTATTAGTTACTTTTCTGGTTGCTATGATAAAATGCCTGAGGAAGGTAATGGAAGGAGGGAGCTCCTTTTAGCTCACAGTTTGTCGGGACAGTCCATCAAGGCGGGGAAGGCATGGGGGCAGGAGTGTGGGGCGGCTGTGTCCACGGTCAGGGAGCAGAGGGAGATGAATGCTGGAGCTCAGCTTGCTTTCTTCTTTTAATTTGGTCCAGGACTCCAGCTTGTGGGATGGTGTGACCCACAATTAGGGTGAGTCTTCCCACCTCAATTAACCCAGTCTAGAAACTCCCTGAAACATGCCCAGAGGCATGTCTCCTAGGGGAGTCTAGAGCCTGTTGCGTTGACAATCAGTGCCAATCATTACTTTAGGTGTCAAGGATGTGAGCAAAGAGTATGACACATTTGAAAGGAACTCATACATTAACTTGAAAAGACTCCATTGGCCAAAGGTAGGATGAGTTGAGTATCAACAAGAACAGTTATTACTTTAGTTAAAAAAACAGAATTACATTTAAATCCACTAGCATGGAAAATTACTTGAAGAAAATTCCTGAATAACCCTTTTTAGAGTGCTAGGGAACAAACACATGGTTTGAAATCAGGTAAGTAGAGGAAATGAGTCAAACACTTACCTTACTGTCTTTCATGTTCTGCATATTCAGGGGAAGTCTCTTTGCACAGGTATTCTAGTTAATGCATGAAAACAGAACAATAGAATTGGAATATTTGCTTTTGTGACTTCTAACAGATCAATTAATGCTAGCGACCATCACCACTGGCTGCTAGTATTACACACAGAGCCAACCAAGCACATCACCATCTGTAAGGTGGCTTTATTTTTGAGACAACACCCTGTTAAATAGCCTCCACCCCACCACCCCCAATCTGGTACTTGCTGTATAGCCTAGGTTAGCCTGAAAACTCTTGGCAACCCTCTAGCCCCAGTCTCCAAAGTGCTGGAATTACAGGTGTAAGCCCTCATCCTTTGCTCAAAGTGTTCTTGACTTAAAAAGATATCAAATACAGATCAGTTCAGACCTAGATCTATCTGGTAGAATAAGTGGCTAAAGGAATATGCTAAATGATAGTCTGACAACACAGACAACAGAATCCAGACAGGAGACGCTACAGGACAAGCTGGTTTCTTCAGCAAATGCCTTACAGGGCCAAAAAGGTGGAGGAGGGCTTATACATAGAATGGAACCTAACAGATTCTTACTAGGATCTTGATTCAAGCTTAGAAACTTTTTATTAGACAGCTGGATATTGAACAACAGTAAGGACTTGTTGGTAATTTTTTAAGTGTCATAACATTGTTTTCTTAAAAACAATCCTTTTAGGGAGTGGGGCGATGGCTCAGTAGTTAAGAGCATATATACTGCTCTTGCAGAGCACCCCTGTTAGGTTGATCACAACTGTCTGTGACTCTGTCTACAGAGAATCTCACATTCTTTTCTGGTCTCTGCCAGCACCTGTGTGTGCACATGCGCGCGTGCATACACACACACACACCCCTAAAAATGAAAAATCTTTGAAGACAATCCTTTTTAAATTTATGGATGGAGGAGTATGTAAGAGAACCGCTTCCACACACTTGGAGGGGAATAGAGGGAACGAAGCAAGACTGACTGCCTGGAGTTGATAATCGTAGAAACAGACTGACAGGTACTTGAAAGTTAATTATATCACTCATCTTAGTTTTAAATATACATCTGAAAATGTCCACAATAAAAAGGAAATAGAAAAAGCTTGCATTAACTGAACATCTGTTCCTTTGTTCTAAGCACTAGGAATTTAACTTATCCTTGGGAGGGGTCTGGAATATGCAATGTGGCACGTAAGGATTATTTTGAGTTGAAGGCTGTGGGGAGCCAGATGGACCCAAGACTTTCTTAGAGGCCCCGATGAAAGCACAAAAGGAAGTTTAGTTCTGTGTCCTTGTCCAGAAAACAGACTTGTCAAGGTCTGACACCGGAACCAGTGCCTTAGAGAAGTCAAGTTTCTGGGGACTTGACTCTTCCCCGTAGGCTGTGGTTATCAATCAGTCCTTAGGCAGCTGTGTCTGAGGTAGCCCGCCTTCTCTCTACATTGTCTGACTTAGCTCTCTGCTCACCTTGGCCATTCCCCACTGCAGATATTACAGATGATGCTGTACTTCTAATAAACTTGCTTGGCATAAGTCATCAGCGTATGCAGGACCTCCTGGTCTGGGATCCTGCTTTTGTCTTCTCTGTTTCTCATCCCTGGTCCTCCGGCGCAACACCTTGCTGTTGGGAACCCTTACTGCTGCTGGTTTGGGTCGGAAGGCATTTGTCAACAAGCACAGGAAGGAGCTTTACCTGAGCTCTTCTTATCTACCTAAGCAGAGCCTTGCAGAGAAGCTAATTGATACGAATCCCATTTACGGGAGCTTCTCATCCCAGCAGTATATTAGCTGCTCTTCTCATTGCGGTGACAAAGCGCTTGACAAAAAGCAATTGAAGGAAGAAGGTTTATCTCGACTCCGTGGTCAAGAGGCGATACCGTCTGAGATGGAGGGAAGACCTGGTGTGCGGCAGACGGTCCTGGCGCTTCACAGTCAGGAACAGAGAATGGACCGGAAGTGGAGCCGGGTTATCAAATTCGAAGGCCAGCCTCCAGGGACCCATCACTTCCTCTAGCAAGGCTCCACCTCTTGAAGGTTTTACAGCTTTCCGGAAACAGCATTACCCGCCAGGGTTCACGTGTTCAAACACATGATTCTGTGGAGGACATTGGAGAGGGTGGCTTTGCTACTGGGAGACGGATGTTAGGAAGGGATGAGACATAAAATTTCCCTCCCGTTTGTTCCATATATATATATATATATATATATATAATCAATTATTTCTCACCATTTGTTTCTTGAAATCCTATTTCTTGTGCCGCCTTGTTAGACGGCACATCAACCTCAAATCTTAGGCGATTCTTTTAGCTGTCTCCCGCCTTTTTTGTGTGTGTGAACAGCACATAACACGCAAATAAAAACCATTAGGAAAAGAAGATAATACTCGGAATTTATTTATATACATCTGAGCTAAAAATCTCGTGTCTTGTTTACAGCAAGAGGATAACATTCAAGTATGTGATTATATTTGTTTAGTGTTTTAGTTT
Source organism: Peromyscus melanophrys (assembly GCA_902168415.1). Lineage (NCBI taxonomy): Eukaryota > Metazoa > Chordata > Mammalia > Rodentia > Cricetidae > Peromyscus > Peromyscus melanophrys. The sequence goes on from CABHPR010130278.1 coordinate 10,710, forward strand.
CCAAAGTGCTTTTCCACATTCGTCTTTTCCTTTGATCCTTCTGAGTCAAAGACAGATGGAAGAAACAGTGTTATTTCCATTTGTTCAGAGAGAAACAGAGGTTAAAAAAAAACTTCAACCCCAAACAAAAACAGAAATAGAAGTTCGAGAAGGTTGTATGTCTTGTCTAGAACCATGTGCATGAGGTAGGACATGAGGCTGGAGTTTAGCTGTCTTGAGACATAGTGTCTTTCCACTTTAGCCTCCGACCAACCTGTGAGTTGGGCAAGGTAAGGAATGGATGCAGAGGCGGTCTGTCTCTTGCTGATGTTTTAACCATCGTGGCAGGTCCATGCTCAAGGAACCTTGTTTCCAAGACAACAGGATTCAAATGCACACCTCAATCTCCGAAGAGGAGGCAGAGTCCATGTCATTTCCATCCTTTTGAAGAATTGCACATTTTTATGGGCAAAGTGCTAGAAATCATGAAGCCAGATGGTTCCTAAGAACCCCTAATGGAGCAAGCAGGACAAGGGAATGAGACACGTGCATGCATATAAACGTGGAGTGGCATTCCTGGTGTCTGTCAACAGAAATCATAATAATCCAGGGAATCGGGGCTCGATGCTCGAACAGAACAAGAGTAAAGAAAGAAAAAGGGTTGAAACGGGAGTTGGGGGAAGGGATGGGCAAGCAGCAGGCACAGTCCTTGTCTCAGAGCCCTTTCTCTGATACCCAGAGGAAGAAGGATGGGCCGTACAGTCCGGGTGGACCCTCACCTTGGGTCAAGTGGTCTGGAGTATTGCTTTTGTTCCTGTTTGCTTTTCTTGAGGTATTCACTGTGGCTCCGATTTCCAACCTCTATGGAGATGAAGAGATTTTGAACAGCGCAGAGATAGAATGCATTCTCTAGACTGGCTGCATGCCAAATTTCATTATAGTTTTATTATAATTTTATTATGGGATATCTATCTTATTATGGGATGGACAATTGGAGGCTCTTTTGGATTTCTTGCAGTCTGATACTTAATTCATTCAACATTTATTGACTGAGTATTCCATAGAATGCCCTCCTAAGAACTGGGGATTCAGATCTGAGTAAGGCACAACATTTAATGTACTCCATTGTCTGGACTTCATAGTTAAATAATGGAAACATCACAATCCTGTTGTGAGCTATGAAGTGACTGTCCAACGTATGGCTATGGCTTTTAGGCCCCATTCATTTAGTGAAGCAGTCAGCAAATACTGCACTGCTGTTTCCAAAGTGAACAAAAACTGCGTGTGTGGTAGAGAGCGTTTGGAATATAAAATAGAACTCTGTAAGTGAAGAAGAAAGAAAAACACCCAACAGAAAAATGGGTCAATAGCACAAATGAGGAATTCACAAAAGAGGAAAGCAAAGGTCTAGAGAATATTATAAGGTTCACGCCCTCACCCACCTGTCGAGGAATCGAGAATGCAACACCTCAAGATACTACTTTCTTTTTACAGTGTGTGGCAAAAGTGAAAAGTCTCCTGGGTGTTACTTTGTGGAAAGAGGGCTTCTCATCTGTGCTTCTGATGGGAATGGGAAAAGAATCCCTGACTTTGGGGGTATGATTTAAAACTAGATAGAAAGATGATCTCTTCCTACCCAGCACTTCCGCTTTGGGCATCTGTGGTGGAGAAACTGGTCACTGCACTGGCCAGTGCAAAGGGGTTGGCTGTCCTTTTTTTTGTTTATATATTTATTTATGTATTTATTTGTTTATTTTAAAGGTCTATTTATTTATTACCTATACAATGTTCGGGCTGCATGACAGAAGAGGGCACCAGATCTCATTATAGATGGTTGTCAGTCACCATGTGGTTGCTGGAAATTGAACTCAGGACCTCTGGAACAGCAGCCACCGCCCTTAATCTCTGAGCCATCTCTCCAGCCCCTTATTTTTATTTTTTAATTATTTCTTTTTATTTTATGTACATTGGTGTTTTACCTGCATGTGTGTCTGTGTGTGGGTGTCAGATCCCCTGGAACTGTAGTTGCAGACAGTTGTGAGCTACCATGTGGGTGCTGGGAATTGAATCCAGGTCCTCTGGAAGATGGCCAGTGCTTTTGTTGACTGAACCGTTTCTCCAGTCCGACTGTCCTTTTTATGAAGAACAATTGAAAACAGTCAAAATAATTGCTATCAGACAGTAGATAGGAAGTGGTATATTTACATGGTAAAACATTATGTAGACATTCAGTGGAAAAAATGACGTTAGCCGTACCAATGTGGATTAATCTAAGAATATAAAATGGAAAGGTGGCTCAGGACCATCTGTAGCTCCAGTTCTAGAAGATTCGACTGCCCTCTTCTGGTCTCTGTGGGCACTGCACACATATGGTGCATATATCTATCTATCTATCTATCTATCTATCTATCTATCTATCTATCTATCTATATATATAATATTATATATAATAGGTAAAACACCCGTACATACAAAATAAAAATGATACAATCTCAAAAAAAGTTAGAGGGAAACAATGGATTGTACATAATTTATGCCTTTGAGTAATTTATTGACAAATCGTGAATTTGTGTGTGGGAAAACCTGGGAGTCCAATTCCCCAGTGCAATGATATGTCTCTTGGGTAGATAAATTTGACCACCTGTGAAGGTTTTCATACTACCTGACTTGCTTCCTGCAGAGAGGCAACTTTTCCAATTGGCTTAAAGGTTAAGGGATTTTCTTTCTTTGGAATTGGGGATTACATGGACTTTACATCAAAGTTGATTTGTTTGGTTTTTTTTTTTTTTTGACTTTCTGTTTTTTTTTTTAAACTCAAAGTGAGTAGATGTTAAGAATACTTATAATTTCTACCTAAAATGAACAAAATAACAACAACATGGTGAACATCCTCATAAACTCACTTCCTAGCTGAAGGGATAAAAGGCTCGTACATTTTCAAAAGAGAACCTGCAGGGGTGAGGAGCTCCTTCCCAGTCTACATCCACAACGTCCCCACAATTTCTCAGCAGCCAAATAAGTTGAACAAATGGCTCTTTTGGGAGATTGGAATCTTCCTCTCCTGGTGCTAAGTGACTGAACAGTGATTTATCTGTGCTGGTTATAGGGGCGAGAAGTCACATAAAGGTCTCGGAGTGGTGGCTAGATGTAAATAGAGTGTCCGAGTATATTTAGTAAATGATAATGCAAACTGAAGGAAATGTACAGCGAGAAAGATTGGAAAGGCACATTTGCTGTCTAGGAGGTAATTGAACATTTATAGTCTGGGCACAGCTAGTTCAGCCAAACAAAAAAATCAGTGCTTTTATGAAACTCAATGGGGAATTAAAGGAATTTTACCCATCTTAGTAACTCACTTAAAAAAAAACCCTTTAAAATTATTATTTTATGGGCATGGGTGTTTTTCCAGTATATATGTCTGTGTACCATGTGTGTGTCTGGTATTGGTGCCCACAGAGGCCAGAAGAGGGCATTAGATGCCCTGGAACTGGACTTACATACCATTCTGAGTGCCACGTGGGTGCTGGGAATCAAACCCAGGTCCTCTGGAAGAGCAGCCAGTGTTCTTAACTGCTGAATCATCTCTGTCATCTCTCAGCCCTCAGCCCACTTTTGAAGTTCCTCAAGTCCTTATCTGAGAAGGAATTTAAGCAGGAACTAGTTAAGAGTGAATCCAGAGTGGGAAGGGAGAGGAATAGAATCAAAGAAACAGGCTGGGGAAAGGGATGAGGTTTATTGCCTTCCCCTAGCGGTTAAAGCATTGGAGGTGGGATTTGGTGAGGACCTGCAGCTTTTTACTCCCTGGACAAATTGCCTCCCGTAGCAAGGTACCTTTGCAGGGGGGAGAAACTTGTTTATTTACCATTTAGAGTAAGAGACTGGAAGTAAAAAGGGGTGGCAGTGAGTTCTCAGGAGTTCCTGGCGGCTATTTTGAGGCTCCTAGAAGTCACTGTTCCCCAAAGTCCCAATTCTGTCTTCACAGACAATGCTGGAAGACCTTAGCTCTTTCCCCTACCACATCAGATAGGGTTGGCAGACAGAACACAGGACACAGTATTTGGGACTTACTTACAACAAAAATATCATTTGTTGTTTATTTGTGGCTTAAATATAACCGGATATATTTTTATTTCCTAAATCTGGTAACCCAATGTTACTGAAGCATGCTGCCTTTGTTCCTTTCCTAATTCTTTTAGCCAAAAAATCTGCACCTGCAAATATTCTGGCTGCCTCAGGAGGTCCTGCATCAGCTGATAATCTACCTGCTCCGTGACCCAGAATGAATTCCACACTGGGAAGGAAGGTACTCGTCCCCTTGCCCTACTCCATGACTTCTTTCCCTCTGTCCAGGACCATCCCAGCATTTTAGAACATTTCTGCTACCTGCTTGCCAAGAAGACCTTTCTCTCAACAACTTCACCCAGGAGAGATGCTGGAGTGAAACCCGTGGATCTCAGTGTACAGACATACTGAGTCCCAAGCAAGAATTATGATGTTATTTCTGGGCCTGGCAGTGTCTGGAGGGTGTGTGTGGCATTGCCAGAAGTTGTTTTCAAAGGAACATGACCCTCACTACCTGCCACACAAGCCTGGACTTCAACAGGTGGTGAAGGCATCTCTACTGTTCCCTGGGGCTCTTTTCTTACTTCACTGTAATCAGTTTTGGAGTAAAGCTAGATGGAAAGTCTCTCCCACGTTGTGTGTCCCACATGTAGACTAGGCCTACATGACATTCTCTGGAGCTGCAGACTGCTGGGATCTGGTATACTGTCATCAATTGGCCAGGCTTTGACCACTTTCTAAGGAGCCCCAGTTGAGGATACTTGTAGCCAGAGGTGACGATCTTACGTGTCTTCTTGTTGTGAACATATGTGTCCTTATAGAACATATGTATCCTTTTGGGGTACACCCATGAAGTGTGATACACTTGAAGGGATGCCCTGCCCCATCCTAAGGCACTGGGGGTGTCATTGAAGAAGGTGATTCAGGAGAAAAGAATAAAGGTTTACTCTCAGGGACCTGTACTGTTTTGGAATCAGCAGTTCTGTTTGCTTGGTTGTTGTTGTTACTGTTAACATGCAGGTATGTGTGTATGCAACCGCTCCAAAGATAACAACATGCCCCTTGTTACAATCTGCCTTGGTTAATTTTATTCTACACCATATAAAGGTAAGAACTTTGTAGTAGCAAGCTTTCGGTGACCTCCCTCTCATCCATGTGTTACTGGATTATATGTTCCAAATACGTTACAATCACCAGCAGATATTGTTACTTTTGTATTAACATAGCTTTTGTGGGATATAAACTCACATGCCTTACATTTCATCCATTTAAAGAGTATAATTAAATAGTTTTTATTTTAGCATCTTCCATGAATCATTTGTAACAATTGTGTGTGTGTGTGTGATAACATTTGCTATTTTAATTATTTTGTATACATTTAGTAGCATTAATTATGGTTATAATGTGGCACAACTGTCATTGCTGTCTAGTTCTACTTAATCATTCCAAACAGAAATTCTGTAACTACTGAGTAACAGCTCTCCCTTCTTGGGTCCCCCAGGCTCTGATATCTTCTGATACATTTTCTATCTTGGTGAATTTGCCTGTTTTAGGTACTGTATATAAGTGGAAAAATATAATATTTGTCATTTTCTGTCTGACTTACTTCGTTAGAATGATGTTTTCAGGGTTCACTCATGCATTATCATATATGAGAACTTCATTCCTTAATGAAGCGGAATAATATTCCATTGGTGTTTGTTTATTCACTCATCTACCGGTGGGCCAGTTAAGGGTCATTTTTTAAATTTAAGATTTACTTTATTTTTAAATAAGTGTATGTGTTGATGAGGTATGTGCCCATGCCCTTGGATCCAGAAGAGGGTGTTGGATCTCTTGGAGTGGGAGTTAACGGAAGTTGTGAGTCAGTCAATTTGGCTGCCGGGACCTGAATTCAGGTCCTCTGGAAGAGCAGTTTGTGCTCTTAACCACTGAGCCACCTCTCCAGCTCCAGTTAAGTATCTTTTAAGGAAATGAAGAAACAAAGAAAAATGCTCTCTGTACTTACCCACACATTTATTATCGAATTTTTTATTTGTTTGTGTAGAATTAAATTTCTTTAAAAATTCCTGTATGCACTTTCTGTTGACTATGCAGAAAGAGGGGACCAAGAGTCTGCAGTCTGCACCATTTCATGATATACACTGGGAGGAAAAATGACTGAGATGAGTTTAGGTTGTCTCAGGGTCTCGGAGGATGCATCCCTTGGTTTGAGGTCTCAGCTAAGAATGCTCGCCTCAGTCCTTTTGGAAATCCATGGAGGTGACTGTTGCTTCTGTGTCTTAGTTCAGCTAATGCTCTTGGCTGCTCAGTGAAGTTGTCCCGCTGGGTTTGACTCTGACTTCTTACTCTGGCACTTACTACTCGTTAATTCATCTCAAGCGTAAGTGGTCCCTCGCTCAAGGCAAGTGTCAGGCGTCCCCGGCAGTCATTCTATCCTGAACCTACACTTGTATTTCTTTTTTCTTTTCTTTTTTTTTCTTTTTTTTTTTTTTTTTTTTTTTGGTTTTTTCGAGACAGGGTTTCTCTGTGTAGCTTTGCGCCTTTCCTGGAACTCACTTGGTAGACCAGGCTGGCCTTGAACTCACAGAGATCCGCCTGGCTCTGCCTCCTGAGTGCTGGGATTAAAGGCGTGCGCCACCACCGCCCGGCTCTACACTTGTATTTCTATCTGTCATCATTTTCTTTCATCCTGAAGAACGTCTTTTTAACATTGCTAAATGCTGCATTGGCATATTGGTGACTAGTTCTCTTAGATCAGAAATGTCTTATTTTTCCCTTCACTTTGGAGGAATAGTTTGCTGGACATACGATTTGAGGTTGAGAGTTGTTTCCTCAGACACTTTGTGAAGGTGTTGTTCCATTGTCTTCTGGCTTGCATTGTGCCTAGTGGTGTCATAGTAATTTTTAAAAAAGATTTATTTATTAAGTACACAGTGTTCTGCCTGCATGTATGCCTGCACGCCAGAAGAGGGCACCAGATTCTACTATAGATGGTTGTGAGCCACCATGTGGTTGCTGGGAACTGAACTCAGGACCTCTGGAAGAACAGTCAGCGCTCTTAAACTCCAAGCCACCTCTCCAGCCCTGCTGTCATAGTAATTTAAACAAGTTATTTTTATGTGTCTCAAAAACTAATGTGGACATTGATAGGGGAAGACACTTGCTATTGACCGCGGGCCTCCGCTCACAGGTAAGCACACATATACCTATCTACTCAAACACTCAAACACACAAGAGGAGGGTATTACATGCTCTTGAGGAATTCAGTTTGTATTATGTAATAAGATAGGAGCTGTCAGGCAAATTTGACTTTTAGTCTGTTTTGGTAAGACCTGTCAGCTGAGAATGGTTTTATATTTTGTTTATTTATGTATTTATGGTTTTATATTTTATTTATTTATTTATGTATTTATTTTGATTGTGTGGTATATATGTGCATGTATTCATGTGGGTAGATGTGTAGATGTGTCCTTCTGCGGCACGTGCATGTATGTAGAAGCCAGAGGTCAGCGCCGGATGCCGGATGTTTTCTTCAATCTCTTTCCACTTTATTTTTGGAGACAAGGTTTGTCCTTGAACCTGAAACTTACTGATTTGGGTAGACCAGCTGGCCAGAGAGCTCCAAGGATCTGGCTGCCTTTGCCTTCCCAGCACTGGATTACAGATGATGCCTAGCCATCATGCCTGGCAAAATTTTTGTATGGGTTGTAGGGGATTCGAACTCAGGTGCTCATGCTTGAGTGGCAGGCACTTTACTGATTGGACCATGCCACCAGCCCCCATGGTTTCATATTTTTAAGATGTTGCTAGTCTCCCCAAACCAAAGCAAGATAATATAAGGAAAAGAATGTGGCAGAGATGTGATGTGTTCCTAAAATGTTTTGCTATCTGGCTTTTTACAAGAGAGTTCGTTGATCTTGACAATAAAGACTGGAGGTCTAGGGAGGCCTCTGCCATGGTAGAACTGAGGCTCAAAATGCTTGTTTCTCTCTTGGCTTGTGTTTAAAGGAAGTGAGATGGAGACCACAGCCCACTTTAAGCTTCGGAGAGCTTTCTCTTGTACTGAGATGCAGAGAGCCATTGTGTGCTGTGACAGAGACAGCTTTCCTCTGTGGAAGTGGGCCTGGAAGCATGGGTTGCCTTCCCTGGAACCTGAAGGCATGGGGTGTGTGCTTAATAGTGGTCAAGTTCTCCAGCTGAGGAGAGTGAGGCAGTGTGGAGCCATCTCTATGGTGATATTTCATTTGTACTGAAATGTGATTTTATTTGTATGTTAATAAAATTGTCTGGAGATCAGAGCTAAGAGCAAGCCATTTAGCAGAAGTCCAGCGGTGCTGGCACATGCCCTTAATCTCAATCACATGGCAGGCAGAATCTCTGTGTGTTCAAGGACACAGCCAAGCAGTGACCCAAACCTTTAATCTCAGTACCAACCATAGAGACCTGGAGGTCTGTATAGACAGGCAGTGATGAGGAAGTCATGTGGTTGGGTTTACAGCCAATGAGAAGGCAGAACAGAAAGGCAATAAAAAGACAGGACTCAAGAAGAAGGTCTCTCTCTCAGGGGAAGGATGGCAGCGAGTGGTAAGATAAGGTGGTCTTAGCTCTTGGCTACTGCTCGATCTCTGGGCTTTTAACTTTTTATTTGGCTCTGTGTTTCTTATTTAAGGAGACCGTTTAGAATTACATCTACACATCTCTGCTAAGGCAGAGGGCTGGGACCACTCCAGTCAAAGAAGCAGAGCTTTCTCTCCTTCCTCTGCCGTTTGCCCACCAGACAAGACCGGCATCAGAGGGAGGACAGCATGTGCATGCCATTTTCCTGCTGGCTGATCCTTCGAATCTTGCCCCAGGCTTTGGGATGCCCCTTCCGCATGGAGGCATGTTTTATGTTAGGTATTGGTCATGAGCAGTGCCGTTCATTATCTGGGCGGCTTTCAGACTGTCTGTCAGCCTTCCTATGGCAATAAATAAGTGCCTGTGGATCTCGGGAGATCGAAAGTCTTCTCCTTTTGTGTAATGGCCTGGTGAAAGGGGCCTGAAATATAGCTCTCTCCCGGCATTCCTTTATCATCCTGCTGTTCCATATTTAAGTTCTATTATCTGGAAGTCATTCTTCTTGGCAATAATTTGAAAGAAAGTTGCTTACAAAGGCATCAAGCAGAGGGGACAACTTGGATAGAATCAAAATGGGAGAGAGATTGAATTCTAGGTTAAATCGCCAGTCTGTCCCTTGAAACTGAGGTGTGTAGATAAGAATGCAAACAGAAAACAGTAAACACACAGGGTGTACAGTGGGTAATGGATATTGAGGGATGATCTTGCCATGCATGCTAAACAGATATTTTTATGAGTTTAAATTTAATTAGCATCTGGAAATTAACAAGGCTAGAAAGAAGGGCAATGTGTTTTTAAGTGATGGCGATGGATAGGTACTGTTCGGAGCATATAGATAAATGAAGATTTAATTTGTAATGCATAATGAGCCAGGTGCCTATAAAACAATTTGTTTCTCAAGTTGTGATCACAGAACAAAACAATGGAACTATCCAAGGTCAGACAGTTAACTGTTAGACTGCTCTTCTTTGGTGAAATGCTAAAATCAGCTTTGTAAAGTGGATATTGATTTACATTGCTCAAATTGGATAATGTGATTTTTGTGACACCCTTGTTTCTTAAAACGGTGAGGTATAACAATAATGGCTTGGGTCTAACATCTTTTGGACATTGACCTTGAGTGGATAGGTCGGTAGGCTTCTGGAAGAAAGGAAATGGGCTTCTTTTGTGCCCCCTACTCCTCCCTTCCTTCTTATTCTTTCTTGACAGGGCCTTAGCATGCATCCCAGGCTGACTTCCAGCCCACGAGCCTCCTTCCTCAGTCTTCTGAGTTCGGGCGTTGCAGGCATGCACCGCCGTGCCTGAATGTATCTTCTCTTCTGGTATATTTTCTTATTTATAGCATCTGGGGTTTGATGAAGGGTCTGTTAAGTGAACTTGAGCCAGAGAGTAAAAGAAAAGGTCTAACTTGTTTTGAAAGCGTATTAATTGCTGTTATTACCGCACAGATCATTCTAAGCCACAAATTGAGCCTACCCCGTGAGTCTCAAATGTTGATGATTGTGGGTTGGTTTCAGGGTCTGCGGCAGGTGAACCGTGCCTAGATGGGTTAAAATCGGAGGCCATTCTATCAGTGGAGTTGTTCTGAGGTCAGCCCTTGTGTTGAATGCAGTGTGTGTGTGTGTGTGTGTGTGTGTGTGTGTGTGTGTGTGTGTGTGTGTACTGAGTATATCCTTCACTTTCTAGACTAAAGAAGGTGAGAGGGTAATGCTGGTTTTTGCAATTAATTGGTAGTTAAGTAGTCGGGAGCTATATGGTGCACCCATGTAGATAACAGCTTGTCGGGAAGGGGGCACATTTAATGGCATGGGTCTATGGAGTGGATCGAGTTTTCAGCATCCATCTTGCAACTGACTCCCTTTCTCTTCACTCAACATGTGTGCTGAGGGCTGAGACAAGAGTTGGCCTTGGGCAGAAGTGAATGACGGGAGTGTAGTGTTGTTCCTAATTTTGGGAATGAATTTTTGTCTGTCATTTTCCTTCTCTTACATATTCCCAAAGGGTTGCCCTTTTGTGCGGGTTTCTGGGAGCCTTCTGACTGACCACATGCTCCACGGAC
>CABHPR010130279.1:0-29963 GCA_902168415.1 Peromyscus melanophrys
TGTTTGCTCAGTGTGCTCTGGCAAGAACAAGACTGAGGCAGATAAGGGGACTCACCACTTTCTGGGGTGCTGGACAGTTGCTGGGCATCACTGACACATTTAAACTCTGCTAAAGATTCGCTGTTAGTGTTAATGATATGCTCCTCAAGATCTCACTCCAAGCCTCCTTTCAATGTTTATATTCCTGTAAAGAAACAAGGATGGGGTGACTTGACTGCCTAATTAGTAGTCTGCTGAGCACCCTTGTTGCTCTGTGTGCCTTGAGCAAAACCCTCTTCAGTCAAGCAGCCAGAGAGACCACAATTATACTAACGCTGGCCGTTCTGAATGCTCCATGAATGCCATAGGGAAGCTGGAAGGTGATAGCAGCCAACTAGACCACAATTATACTAACCCTGGCTGTTCTGAATGCTCCATGAATGCCATGGGGAAGCTGGAAGGTGAGAGCAACTGCTTATTCTTGTGCCGGAGGGTGCAGCCCCAGTCAAGACTGCTTAAACAGCTTGTGCTGGACTTTTCCTGCAACCGTTTTCACCTGAACAAGAGGAGCACTTTCCCCAGGTGGCCTGCACAGGGATTGCTGTGACTGGTACAATGAGCACAGTGTCGTGATTGGTAGAAACGTCAATGTTCATCTGCATGAAAGGTTTGCTCTTACTGGTGCAAACACAGTCTCTGACTATATAAGCAGGCTGTTGGGCTCAGTTGGTGTGCAAGCTGGGAGACATCTTCCTAGGCCTCCTCTCCTGGTATTGCAACCTTAGGTCCAATGAAATATTTCTCTCAAGTGGTCTTTGCTTAAAGTAGATACTTTTAGTTGAATCAGCTGAGCTAGTAACCTGAAGAAAGATATAGTGCCAGCAGAGGCAACATAGTGGCTATGACGGTGGCAGCCATGGCAGGGTAGCAGTGGTGTAGCAAATGAGCATCAGGGCAAGCAGAGGCACTGAAGCAAAAATGAGGGGGGCAGCAGCTTTGACAGCCACCACCGAGGGGAAACATGGAGAAGGGTGGCAGGTTGTGCCGAAGACCAGGGAGCCATGGCAACCAAGAATCCCTGGTGATCAGCAAAGATGGAGCCACAGGAACCTGCAGAACCTTGACTAGTGGCCGAAGAGGAGTTGTGGCAGTGAGTTGGCTGTTGGCCTAGCAAGCTGAAGACTTGGGACTGGAGAATTGGCCAGCCTAGCTGTAAAAGTGGCAAAGCAACCAGCTGCAATGGCAACTCCAAGAGGAGAAGCCTCAAGAGCAGGGCACTACATTGGCAGAGACATCAGCAGCCAAAAGGCAATAGGAGCTGCCTCTTCAGTGGTGGCAGCTGTGACCATGGTCCATTGCAACAAGACATGGCTAGAGAGTTGCAGTGAGAGGCAGAGCAGAACCATAGGGAAGAACGGCTGACAGAAGGTAAAAGATCCAAGGATAGAAAGGTATGAGGAGACATGGGAGAGAAACTGCTAGCCCCAACTGTGGAGAGCGGTCCAGAGTGCTGTCACTTCTTTAGGGCCATGGGTCCCACAGACTCCTAACACAGGAGCTATAACACTGAGTGCTATCAGGAGCTAAAGAACACCAGTTTCTATTCCTGAAACCTGTACTGCCAGTTGAAGAATCCTAACTGCCTTGCCAACAACAAGAGCTGAGACACTTACACAGCTAAGTTTCCTAGTACCCGCGGCATGCGCAGGAGTTGAAACGCTAGGCAGCACCACTTGCCGCTGCTCCTGCCCACCTGCTGCTCTGCTCTCTACTGCTAGATATCAAGGCTGTGTTACCTGCACTCTGAGTACTGTCACCATCTACCCATGATTTCTAACTGGTTACAGCCAAAGCACCTTGGCAAAGCTGACCGGTGACAGGACCAATCCATGGTAAGAGTCCCGAAAAGACAGACATGAGTTCCACATGAAACATGATCTAAGTTATATTTGTAAATTGTCATATACTCTTTTGACTTGTTAAGAGCAGACTCTGAAGACAATGTAGGCACCCTTGTCTCAGACTCAAGCATGCTTATCTTAATTTTCCTCTAATATTCCCATCCTGGGGCAGGCTGCTCTCCTGGCTCTGTAAATATAGCCACAGGTATTAAAATATGGCACCTCTGAGAACCACTAGAAGTCAAATAATTTCCAACAGAGATGCACATTGTTTATCACGTTATTAAAATGCGTTTGTTGGGAATAAGAAACTTAAAACTTCAGCCAAGGGATAAAACAAAGTTCTGTCTAGGACCTTCAGTTGGGAACGACAGCCGGCCATTGCAGTGGGATATCTCCCACCACTTTTGTAGGATGTTGTAAGTGCCCAGCTTGAGACTGTGTTATTTCTCTGCTGCTTTCTGCTTGCTCTTTTGCTTTCCTTGCTATATGACTAATAAACTTACTCATTCAAAACTTAAAGTATAAATACCATAGATCGTTTTCCAGACAACATAACCCTCTCTCAGTAGATATACCACAGCAAAGGGGGTTGTCCTTCAATGAAAACATTCAAGACCAGAACAGAAAGTGGTTAAGACAGAATGCTATAAGAAGATGTTTATCAGGTGAGAGAAATTGTTCATCTCTTGCTTTCCAAATCCAAATTATTTAAATCTATAGTTTTAAGCTATGAACCAAGTTAGTTATGAAAGCAAGTATAAGGAAGAAAAACAGTTATTGAATGTGAGTAAACATGTTAGTTGATTCTGACATATTTAATTTCAACACAAGGATTTTCTAGAAAACCAAATTATAGAAAAACAGGACAGGCTTCCTTCTGAGGAAGTCTGTCCCCTTTGGAGGTGGTCAGTGATGAAACAGCCATGTGTCCTTAGTAGCTTACACAACTTTATTCTGCTAAGTGAGGGATGCTGTGTGAAAGACTCCTGAATTATTTTAAGACATACTAGAGGAAGCCAAAATCTATTTCCATGGCTTTATTTTGTGTTATTTCTGCTTTGTACACAGATACAATATTTTGCTTGTTTGGGGGGTTCAATATTGAACTCTCTCCATGACTACCCTAGAAATACCGTTTACTGAAATCAAATCAATGTTATATGAACCAAACATGATTACTCTTGCAGAAGGCACTTACTGATTTTACCAAACTTCTCAGTTGACGTGGATGTTTTTATTAATATAGCTTTTTGATTCTTGATAATTCTTTGTTCCCAAGTCTTATAAATGCAGAAGATGTAAGTGGCAAAAGTATCAAGATTTCATACACTCAGAATTTCAGAATCTATTTGAATATAGGGTTTTTTTTTTCAAATATTTGGGTTGCAGGTTAACTTTAAAAGGTTATAATTATCATCTCCAGAGTATATATGATTAGGTCATAATATATTTTCAGTCACATTTTTCTGTCGGGAAAGAAACATGTTTTATTATGAGAAATCCACTTTAGTCTGTTTAAGGGGTAACAAGGATTTATTAAGGTAATAAAGGGGAAGATACACTCACGAATACAGAACCAAGTGAACAGCTGTCTTCTGTTCTGTCCAGGAGTGAATGGATCCAGCCATCTGAATCCACTCCAAGAAGAAGAAGAGTCATGCCCCCCCCCACCTTCTTTTAAGTGATCAAACACATGTATCAGAAGCCACACCCTAAGGCTTATACCTCAAAGCTGATTGGTGGAACAAATTCCCACCACATTTCCCCTTGTTGTCTAAATAAGAAGGTTCTAAACCCAACACAAAACTATATACAATAAGGACAATTATCAAATAATGTCCAGGAGAGAAAAAGGGTAATAACATAAAGAAAAATGGAACTACAACCAACGAGAACAACATCAAGCAAGAACCATGTACTAGATGTCCAGAACACAGGTAAATGACAAAATATAGAGATTATTCCAATAGCTTTCTAATCCTGAAGAATCTAAATCTAGCATCTGATATGTTCTTAGCTAAGATACGAGAGGATTCTAACTCTAACCATCTAGTCTATGCATAAAAGAGAAAAAAAATCTTACTCATGAAGAGAAAATTAATGGTTGCTTCATAGATTAGTTTCCTAAGGCTGTTACAACAGATCTACCTTGCCAGCATGACAGTGTCCAAGGAACTTGAATTGGCAATATTCCATGTTTCCTGATTCCAAGTAGTTTTGTCCTTGATGGCTCCTTCTCAAGAAGGTTCTTAGTAGTCTGAATGACATGAGGTAGGCATCTGGTCTTTGTTTGTTTGTTTGTTTGTTGTTTCTTTAAAGGCACCTGGCTGTGCTGAAGCGGTTGTGTTCAGACCAAGTCCCTACACTGTATATATGGTTGGTAAGAAGTGCAGGGTTTCCTGCAGCTGGGACTGACAGCTTCTTAACATCAAGGCTAAGTGTACTCCCTAAATGTACCTCATGTCTGAAGTACTGAGTATCCCTCACACCCCACCCCCACTCCCTTACCAGTCTATACCAGGGAGCCAGCATTGGAGATAGGGGCACCCTGCTTTCTGCTTGTCTCTGTGTTGCCCTTCTGCTCTGGTTAGCTTTCCCATCACTCATTTGTTGCTTTCTAGAGCTCTGCCTCTTTTTCTGCTCTTGGAAAACATCCTTTGTTGCCCCCGTTCTTCTCACTCAGAGTCACAACAAGATGTAGTTTTCTGTCATATTGCTGTGGAGTCTCCCTTTAAAGCATTGTGCAACCACCACTCCCGCCTCATCTCCCCGACTGTCTACTCCCTACAAAGCTGAATTTATTGACAGCTAAGTGATATATCCTTTTTTTTTTTTTTTGAGGCAGGGTTTCGTGGCTGTCCTGGAATTAATATATAGTCATTTCCCCATCCTCTCATACCTTAGCCACCAGCATTCTACATTCTGTGTTTGATTTTATAAAGAGATGGAATCATGCACTTGTCTTCTTCTAATTGGCTTATTTCAATGAATGCAATGTCTTCCAGGTTCTTCCATGATGATCATCGTTTTCTTCCTTTCTGACTTTGATAGCGTTTCATTGTGCCTGCGTTCATTTTCCTTATCCATTAATCTGTGGATGAACCATTGTGTAGTTTCCTTATTTTAGCTATTGTGAATGACATTGTTATAGGTGTAAGTATAAGCTATATGCTATGTAGCAATGCTATATTTTGATGTACATTTTTATGTTGTTTGTACCTGTTATGAAATTGGGGTCTTGAAACATACTTTTTTTGCTTGCTTCATTTATTTCATGTTGTAAATGTTTTCTTGTAGAACTCATTAGCTTCCTACACTTTTTGTTTTAGTACACTGAAATAATTCCAAAAAACACTCTATTGATGAGTGAATTGCCGTATGTCCCCCTCCGTTTGGCTTTACTGAAGCAATGATAAGCTTCATTATATAGGAATCTTTGGTTACACCACACCTTGTTTCCACAATGTAAAACCTATCTTAGAAATGGAAATAGATTGGCTCCAGGGGCCATTTTTTTCATTTATATGTTTAATTCACACAGTTTCATATATTGAGTAGTAAATAAGTAGACTGAGCACTTAATAGATCAACTTAAGTTTAGGGAAGACATAGTTTCTAGCATGTAATCTTCTTTCAATATTTAATATATTGAGTTCTGTATATTAATGAAGGTAATGGGAGAGTTACTGTCCATATTAGAGATGAAAGTTAATGTTGACTGTCGGCTTGCCTGGACTGAGAGTGGAGCTCACCTGCCTTCATAGGGTATGTCTTGCCCAAAGCCCCTTCCACTGCTTCCTCACCACATGATTGGGAGCTCTGCTCTGCCTCAAGCTCTCCACTGTGATGTTTTCTCACTAGGGCTCAAGATCAACACAACCATGGCACGCTGGATTGAAATTAATCCTTTCCCCCTTAAGCTGTTTTTCCCAGGCATTTTGTCTTAGGAATTACCCTGAGTCACACAATCATGGAATCATCTACCTTTGTTCTTAAGCAAATATTAAGTGTGGCTCATTTCTGTCTTCTCCAACTCCTTTCATGCTCACAAGCCGTGTTTGATCTGCATCACCACAAAGACACCAGGGAAGACAAGCAGGAAGCTTGTCGTACCTAAGGATTTAAGGCTTTCTTTCCTGACTTGAATTCTCAACTTGACCAGCTGTGTATATGAACTACAGACTGTTCAATGTCATTACTCATTTATTAAAATGAACATCTCAAAGCTATACCTTGGGGGGCTTTAACGTTTTAAGGCTAAATTTTCTGTGTGCATTTTCAAGTTGAAGCATTTAAATCTATTTTGATTAGGATCATAAAATAAAAGGACAAAAACATGAATTAGCAAATCAGAAGTAAAACACCCCAGAGCTGCTGAGCTGGCTCTGCAAGTGAGGACACTTGCTGCTGAGCCCAACAACCTGAGTTCCATCCCTAGGACCTCCATGGTAGAAGGAGAGAACTGACTCCCACATCACATATCTGCCATGGCCTATCCCTCTCTATGCACCCAAATAAATAGATGTGATGTGATACTTGCATGTGTGTGTGCCAGCCCATGTGTGTATATATGACTAAAAATCAGGCTTTGGGGCAATGTCCATCTAAAAAAACATGTTTTCCTCATTGTTACTGATTACTTTATGCATGGATAGCTGGAATGGATCTGTTAGATTATGTGCATATATCATGTATCTCTTTGTGTGTTTTAAAGAAAAGCCAAATATCTAAAATGTTTTGAATAAAATATTCTGATTTAAAATTTTTAAATTATGCATGCTCATATGTGTCTGTGCAAGTGCCCACGGAGGCTAGAAGAGGTGGTCAGATCCCCTGTGCCTGGAGTTGTGAGTTGCCCAGCATGGATGTAAGGAAACAAACTTCTGTGCTCTGCAAGGGCAGAGCTTGCTTTCTCCAGAGCCATCTCTCCAGTCCCTTTAAGTACAGAAAGCAAATGAAATTTACAAAGCATGTCAAAAGCAACATTTGTAAAACAAAATAACATAATTGGAGAGAGTATCTCCCTTTGCAACATTAGTCCGCAGCTTTAGTCTAACTGACTTTCCTTCAATGGAGTGGCCACGATGTAGCAGAGATCACTGGTGCTGTTCAGTTTGTTTGGTAGACTGGGTTTCAGTTTGCCACTGCTTACCCTTGAGTAACCCAAAACTACTCAGCCTGGGGGATAAAAATCCTGTGCTAAAAATGTTGTGAAATTCTTTCAAATGGGAGCTCACAGTTGGTCAGCCTTAAAATTGTAACGTCAGTTTAAATCTCTCCTTTGGACCTCAATCAATTGCTTTTGTCTTTCAGCGACTTCAAAAGGTCAAATGAAGAATTTCATTCTTTGCGTACATAAACACTCAATCTTACTTATTTGAGGAAGACAGCATTCCAGGCTAGTAATTTAAGAGGAAATCATTATGTTAAATTAAGACATGAGTTGATTCATTTGTAAAGAAAAGGTTCAATAGGATTTATCTAAAGTACTTGATTTAAGTAGTTCTTTTTGTATGGAGAATAATGGTATAATTTTAGCACTTTAATTTTCCTTTATGAAATTTTGTTATATTTTTCTAAATATATGAATATCATAACAATTCTCTCGCATATAAAATCTTTTGAAAAGTCTAAAACATGTTTAGGGTTTTGTTACTCACATTGCAAACTGGGATTCTTAATTTTTGTTATGGTGTTTAAAGATGGCAACTGGGATTAAGTTGATATTTCCCATAGTTAATATTAAAATAATTTTATATAATAATGTTATACTGTATGAACTTATTATACAACATGAGTAACCAGAGTCTAAATATTGACTAAAATTTACCATTTGTTTATGTGACATTGACAATGTAATTGAGTTTCTTCAGTGTGTACAGTGTCAATCATAGTACTTATCATTGAGTTATCTTCACTAGTTCAATTGTCACTTGAAACAAGCTGGTCTGCTTTTGACTAAAATTGATTCCTTCGTAATAGCCAACAACAATTCTGCTATTCCTCAGAGGGTCTCCTTATTTCTGGTCCAGTCAAAATATACAAAGAGCTATTGACTAGAGAATAACTCAAGCTCCAAACTTGTAATAGAACAAGAGAGAATTTAAAGAAAAAATATTGACAGAAGAGGGTGTTAGAAAATTTACACTTCTATTGTGTTCTCATGCCAGTCAGTGGCTTCCCAGAATAGACTTGTGTGAAACAGTTGAGAAATTCTTGGAAGAGTGAAATAATCATGGCCCTTATGGTCGATAAGGTTATTGCTCAGTTGTCATGCTGCTAGCACCCTTTCAGACTGGGTAAGTTTAGGGGGAAGAGATCATCTGTGGGGTATTATATGAATACATACCTAACAGGATTTGTTTGGTGGTCTGAGTATAAGTTAGGAGAAGTAGAAAAATTCAAGTAGCACTTTAAAGCTTTTGCCTAAGGAGCTAGATGTTTCACGGTGACTCATGCTGTAATGGTGATTCCTAGAGAAAGGCCGTATTTTATAGGCAGTAGACAGGAAAAAAATCAAGAACTCAGTTTTGTATTTGCTAAGATTTAAATAGCCATTAGACATTGTAGGGCAGGCATAAAGAATCAGAGAAAAGTCAATCTAGAAAACTAAACTTGGAAGCCATCAGTAAAGATAGAATCAAGTGGCAACATCTCAAAATTACTTTTTGTATTTAAATAAATTTTGTATTTGAGGTCTCATTTGGTTGTTAAGAGCCCTGTGGCCCAAGAAGTGTCCCAAATAGATGGCAGTATACAAAAAAGTGCAGAAGGAAAGGCGAAGCGGTAGATAGAAATGTGGAGCCATGAGTGGGACTGGTGTCAGTAGAAAAGGGTCTCCAGAAAGCTCAATTTCGGGGAAGGCTTTGAATGTGTGCTCGTCCTCATGTTTGATTCCCAGTAGCTCTGGACTTGAGACTTGTACCAATTTCTCCACAGGCCTCAGAAGCACATCCTTTCCCTTTTCGGGGACACTTGTTATCTTGAGGAGTGTTGGTGCAATACTATAGGAATCCTTGGATGCCCTTGTGAGCACACAGGTTTGTGGAATCCACATGCAGAACGGTCATGCCCTTACAGCTCTGTGAGTTGGACTTCCTGCATTTTAAACAGGTATCCTTGGGAATTCTAACAAACGGGACCTGTGATCACTCTCTGAGCAACTGTGTTGTAGTTCTGTTTGCTATCTGTGAATAAATGGGAATCTGAACCCTGTACATTTTACAGTTTTTTTTTCCAGAAAAAAAAGATATTGTGTAAGTATTACTCTGCTGGTATCAGAATTATATGTAATCTTCACCTTTGATCCCCTGCCCCAGCTTTAGAAGATGAAGTAGAGGTTGAAATAAAAGTGCAATAATTTTTTTTTTGTAACTGTGAGGGTTCTTATTCTTACGGTGAGGAGGGGGAACATGGTTTATTTTAGATAGCAATCCCTCTAATACTCCATCTGTCCCTGTAACTATACATTTCCAAATTAAAATAATAACTCTGATAATCTCCCAAGGAAACATTTGAAGATTGTGAGCATATTGTCAGCATCACCAGCCTGATTCAAGGACCAGTGACCCAGGCAGGCTCACCCTCTCCTCACTGAACAGTTGTTGACAGAAACCCCTTTGGAAGAAAGTTTGAAGTTCCAGATAATACAACTGTAGCTAGAAGTTTTCCTGTGTCCCACCTGGCCCGTGGTCAGGACAAATCTCTCTCATCCACCAGTCCTGCAGTCACTTGGACCCAAGTAAACACACAGAGGCTTATATTAATTAAAACTACTTGGCCATTAGCTCAGGCTAACTATTGACAAGCTCTTACACTTAAATTAACCCATAATTCTTATTTATGTTTAGCCATGTGGCTTGGTACCTTTTCTCAGTTCTGCCTTCACATCTTGCTTCTTCTGTGTCTGGCTGGTGACTCCTGCCTCAGCCTTCCTGTTCTCAGAATTCTCCTCTCTGCTTATCTCGCCTATACTATACTTCCTGCCTGGCTACTGGCAAATCAGCATTTTATTTATTGCAGCAATACAGAAGGACATCCCCAGCAGACAACCAGAGTGTCAGTCAATTAGAAATCCCTGTTGTCCATGTCATCATTGAACAACTTAGACCAATACCAGCATTGGCTACGTCTTTTATACTCCTGGAATGGGTGGCTCTTACACTGGGCATCTTTTGCTGAGTGAGTTTATAAAATATCCTGGTGTTATGAAATCAGGACTGAGTAGAAAAGGCAGCTTTAGTTATTATTCCTTCTTTGCTTTTACTCTGGAATACTGAATTCCTGAACTTCTTCAGGATTCCTATTCTGCCATCTTTTTTTTCCTGCCTAAAGTTCCTTTTGCTGTATCTGCTCAGCCTCAGCCTGTGATCTTTTGTCTAGTTTGGAGAAGTGTGACCTGGCTGTCCCTAACCTGTCACTATCCTGGCTGTCACTAAGACTGTCACTCATCTGTACTTGATACTCTTCTGAGATATAAAGGGAAAATAAGACATTCCCTTAATTTCATAATCTTTGATTCAGAGGCAGACTTCAGGAGAAGCTAATTGAATCTAATCTTCATTAGACTCACTTGCTTAGGATGCCTCCAAAGGGTAAAAATGACTTTGGTGTTGGTTGACATGCTGGTATGGTTTCAAGTTTACAAAGAGAAGAATTTTAACCATACCCATTAAGATTCTTACTTTGCCATAGATGTTCCCAGTATAGCTATGGAATTTGGGGATCAAGATGAGGGAAGTAGAGTGTGAGATATATTTACTTTGGAGATCTTCTGGACTAGTGTCTTACTGCCAAGGTTCTGATGGGCCTTTCACTCTTAGGCTTATGCCCAGATTTCAGCACCAGTATTTAGGTATGGAAAGAACAGTTTGTGCGGGCTGGTCTATAGGTAAGTGCCAAGGTGTATTTCAGGTGAGCAGGTCCTTTAATAGTGCCAGCCACTTGGACAGTGGAAAAACTGAGATAGGCAATCCAACAGCAGCCCACATAACAAAGGAAATTCCTTACATTTATGATCTTTATAGGGGAGAGATATCTGAGTTTAGAGGATTTCTCTGAGTTTAGCAGATTGGTGAAGGTACTAGACAGGATGTTAGGCTGGGACTTGTGAAGGTAGTCCTGTGGCAACACCCTTCCTTGGGGCTGCTAACTGCTGGACCTCATCAACTTAGGGGAAGGACTAGAGAGAACAGAAAGTGTGGCTGATACCAGCTACAACAGCTAAGAGTGATCATCTAACAGTGACCTTTCATTGCCTATACCTTGGGAGACAAACTTCTGATGTGCCTGTCACATCTCACACTGGTAACTCAAAGTAGGATTTGCTCCTAAAAAGTTGTTTCCTGGTATCTCAGCAGAGAGGTTAAAGGTTAGAGGTCACACCTATTCATAAGTTGATGAATAGGGAGGGTGAAAATATACAAAGCCAGAAGTAGCCGGGGATGAATTATTTTGAGTAGCAGAGGTGTAAAATTTTAAGCACTGGATTCAGCTCTCATTTACATCAGGTCTAATCTGAAGTTCTCTCCTGTCAGGGATGGCCTTAATAATGAATACATACAATTACAAATGTATTATGCATATCATATTTTAAGAGATAATGGGATTTACTAGAATTCCTAGTAGGAAGGTACAAACCCTAGGCAGCACTACAAAGAGAATATATGGAAATGTGAACAACCATCATTGTTGCATCTCAATTATCAATAATGAAAATACATCTCCATCCACTGTTCTAGAGGAGAGACAACCATCATTATGCTTTCTTGGTGGAAAATGTTATTATAAAATCATGATCTCATGAAGAGGTAACAAAAGAGTGTATAGTTCATTATCTCTGGAAAATGATTCTTTAGCTTGTATGTAATGCATTTGCAATGTTGTTTGTGCTTTTTCTCATCCCTTTAAAATTAACCATTTATGTGATTTGTTCCTTTGCTACAAGGAAATATTTATTTTGTACTAAATTCTGTATTTGTGATTTTTTTATTGTTTGATAAAGAGTTCTATGAAGCACAGCTCTGTGTTCGATGGAACCTGGGGATGACCTTGTTTATATTTTCTAACAATTTTTTGTCTTAGTTTGTAGTGACTTGAAATTGCTCTGCTTTCTCCCTGATCAGTAGTTATCCCACTGACAAACAGTGGCTGGGTCATAGAGAAGATCTGGAAGCCATGAGAATTCTCTAAAACAAACATTTCTAGCAAGTTTCTACAGAACCCTTGACAACTCAGGAATTTTAGGACTACAGGAAATGATGGAATCTCTGGTAATAATAGTGTGAGTTTATGAACAATTTACGCAGTTTCCTTCCACTAGAAACTCAAAACACATTGCTGAATATGTCGAGATCAATAAGATATGGAATGTACCCTTTCCTAGACAGGTGTTTACTTTAGTCATAGCACAAAATAAGGCAGAAGCATGTAAATGCAAAATTTTAAAATACTTTCCCAATGATATTAAACAGAATAGGTAGAATGATGCAGGTTTTTTTGGCACAGAAATCAATTACTGCAAGTCTCCAACTCACATTCTTTCCCTGAGTACATCTGTCAGGAATCTGTTGACATTTCATAGGCAAAATCAAGATTGTGTGATTCCTCTTTTCAGGACTGAGAGGTATGAAGATCCGTGGAAAGAGGCATGTCAGAGAATCAGCTGAAGCGTTCTCTTATTTTATAACATTAGATCTTCTTCCCTGTCAAACTTGTCACTTGTGTCCTGACTGTGGCTGAGATGATGAGAACAAAATGGAAATAAAGACATGGAATGCGGGCACTGGGAATTCAAGGAAGGTGAGAAGTGCCTCAGTGCATGGTGCCAGCTAGCACCCCCTTCTTCAATAGCCTCTCACCCTTCCAAACCACGGAGGGACTCAATGGCAGCGGCATGTGAGCTCCTTCTGTTAGTCACAAAGCAAGGTAGGTATTTTTAGAAGCAAATTCTTATATTAACGGACTATCAAAGTGTCGTTTCTGTTGCTTTCCACTAACTAAATCTTTATGCTGTAAGCTGAGCATCCCCAGAGGCATCAAAGCCCACCATTTTAACCTTCCAATATGTGCTCAATGAATTTGTTCTAATATTTCCTTCTGAACTTCAACGGAGCATGCTCAAGAATGTGCCCATTGCTTTACTGTTTACCACTATGCTTCATTTACTCAGAGAGGACACTGCTTTGAAAGGACTCCCATGCACCCTGGCCTGCTGGTAATAATAGTGTGAGTTTATGAACAATTTACGCAGTTTCCTTCCACTAGAAACTCAAAACACATTGCTGAATATGTCGAGATCAATAAGATATGGAATGTACCCTTTGCTTTACTGTTTACCACTATACTATGAAAAGATAGTAAGGTCTTTTCACCTCTTAAATGTCTTGTCCATTTTGGTTGGGATCTGTACTCACCAGGGTGTGAACCTATTGCATTCAGTCACACTCAGTTGAGAACATTTCTCCTGGTACCACAACCTAGTATCAGCTACCTCATTAGTGCCTCCATGTTTGTTTCCCCTCCTGCTTGGAGACTGCCTCTTGGTGACCATGTTTATATTTGGAGGTAGTTGATGGTATTTGTGTTTTTCAAATATTTTTCTTCTCTAGTGACTTGCCCTGGACTCTCATGGAAGTCATCTGACACTCAAATAAGAACAATTGAACTTTGATTTTCTCTGGTACACTGCACAGGGTCTGTAGTGTTAGCAGAGGTGTGAATCTAAGGAGCTGTTGGCCAAGCTGTGGAAGATGGTAGATTTTGCTAATGGGAAATGATATGGGCAAGTGGGGAGGTGGAGGGAAGAAGGGAGAGAGGGAGGGAGAGACAGACAGAGAGAAGAGTACAACAGTAAAGTAGAAACTTACAGAGGAAGAAAAGAGGATGTGCATGTCAACATGAAAATGGACCACACATAAAGTACGTTGTCCTTCGAGATCCACAGAGAACTACTACTCTTTTCCTCTTTGGACTTTCTTATTCTCATCATGAACCTTAATCTCAGTAGTAACCCTTACAAACAACCCATTTCCACAACTACCACAACTCCCATTTACTCTGCCAACCTCAGCATTTTTAATTTTCATCTCTTTTCTCCAAAGTACACTATGTGCTTTGACATTCTGAATGACTTCCTGGATTCTGTTGCTGACAGTGGCATTGCTAAATGGTCTTACTAATAAAAAAAGCCCAGAGCCAGATATTGGGGTGAAAGCTAAAAGATCAGAGAAACAGAACAAGGCAGTCACATTCTTACCTCTACAAAATCCTCAGCCTCAAGTGAGCGAATTCCTATTTCCTCACGCCTTATATACGTTTCTGTGTCCTGCCATATTACTTCCTGGGATTAAAGGCATGTGTCCTCCCAAGCAAAGACATGAGATCTCAAGTGCTGGGATTAAAGGTGTGTGCCACTACTGCCTGACCTCTATGTCTAATTAGTGGCTGACGTTTTCCTCAGATCTCCAGGAAAGCTTTATTGGGGTACACAATATATCACCACATTTCCATAGCATGGGAATGTAGACATCTCAGTGACATAGTCCCACTGCTTCTGCAGCCTAAAGGATTTAGTTATAATGTGTGGATAGTCAAAACTGGATTATTTCTTGTTTCTTGAGTGCTCTACCTCCCAGGCCTTGATCCTTAGCCTACCCAGAACTCTTTCTTGTTATCTACAGACAACCTCAGGTTTCAGGAATCATTTCAAATATGATTCTCTCTGTGAAATATTTGTATAAGTCATCCTCAGTCGATTTTCTTACACCGGCAAGCTCCTTCTATCTGGCATTGGAGCCATCTACGTACTTATTTCATTTCCATATGATAACTATAAACACTATGAAGAAAGAGAGTGCTGCAACAGATTTTGTGGGCTGATTGCCTACTCACTTAATGGGATTATTTTCTTAAGCTAGGGACATGAACTGAGTTATTAGGGACATTCAGCAAAAATGTGAGGCAGATTCCACCAAATGCCATTAAACATACATGGACCACTTTTCTTATATACATTCTTTCCTGTCTGCAGATTCACCCATCCATATTCCAAAAATATTGTTTTAAAAAATCCAGAAGGTTCCAAAATGCAAAACTTAATTTGCAATGTGTGAATACTGTCTGAATCAATACAAATTAAATTATGTGTAGACACACCCTGCTGCTGTTAGGTGCCAACCACTCTAGAGATCTGAAGCCTGTTCCCATTACCTTTGTGATTACCACATGTCTGTGTCTCATGTGTAGACCACATAGTTAGGTCTGTGATGTTGACCCTGTACTCAGTAAATACTGATCATTTCTTGTAATTATTTCATAAGTAGTATTTCATAACAATTATTTCCATAGTGCTTACATTTTATTAGGTATAATTAATAATACGTAGGTAATTTAAAATATGCAGAAGAATGTATGCAGGTTATATGCAATTATTACACCATTAATATGAACATCTATATATTTTGGTATCTTACAAAGTTCTAGATAAGTGGTTCTCAACCCATGGGTCACAACTACTTTGGAGGTCACTACCACATGTCTTGCATATCAGATATTTACATTATGATTCGTAACAATAGCAAAATTACAGATATGAAGTAGCAAAGAAAATAAATTTATGATTGGGGGTTACCGCAACATGAGGAATTGTATTATAGAGTCATAGCATTTAGAAGATTGAGAACCACTGTTCTAAAATAAATCCTACAGATACTGAGGAAAACTCGTGTGTGTGTGTGTGTATGTGTGTGTGTGTGTGTGTGTGTGTGTGTGTGTGTGTGTGTGTGTGTGGTGTGAAGCATCTTATATGAAGAAGAAGCTGTCAGAAAGACAAAAGAGGACCTGGGCTGCCTCACACACTGTTAAGCCTACTCTATGTGCATCCTCAAATGTCAGTCCCTGTATCACCCTGTATCATAATGCCTCAGTAACTCTTTGCCTGGCTTCTTACCTTTCGGGTTTATTTAGAATGTATTTCATCCCTTCAGTGCCTGAGAGGTCACAGAAGGGCACCTAGCAGAATGAGTATGCTAGTCATTGTGCCTACCTCCAACCCTCACAGTGTGCTGGATCAAGTACGATCATTTATATATTCAGTGATATAAACTATTGAAAATTGTTTTCTTGGAGTAAAGCCTAGAATAATCCAAGGGCTAGAAGGACAGAAGCTATGGAATACTGCAGATGCTGATGAGCTTAATAAAGAAGCCCTGTGGAATACAATAGCAAAATCTTGATAGTATATATTGTCTTAGTAACTTTTCTATGGCTGTGATTAAGGCACCATGGCTAAGGCAGCCTATTAAGGGAAGTATTTACTATTGGGCGCATGATTCCAGAGGGTTAAAGTCCATGATCATTATGGCAGGGAGCATGGCAGCAGGCAGCCATGGCTTTGACTAAATGAGGGTTCACATCTAATCTGAAAGTAAGAGATAGAGAGCTAACTGGGCCTGGCATGGGTCTTTGAAATCTTAAAGCCTGCCCCATGTAATGTATCTCCTAATCCTTCTCAAATAGTTCTACCTACTGGGGACCAAACATTCAAACATAACATAGACATAAGGAGGTGGTTTTAATTCAAGTCACAATTATGATGTGCCTCTACCTTGTCCTTCACATCCTTTAGCAGGAAGAGCATGCTGTCTGTGATGTTAAATGTTCTAGTTAATGTTACCACTGCTGTGATGAACCACTATGACCAAAACAACTTGAAAAGGAAAGGGTTTATTCTGTTTATGCTTTCACATCATTGTTCATCACTGAAGGAAGTCGGGACAGGAACTCAAACCATAGGAACCTGGAGGCAGGAGCTGATGCCGAGGCCATGGAGGGGTGCTCCTTACTGGATTACTCCTCAAGGCTTTCTTCTAGAACCCAAGACCATTAGCCCAGGAACAGTACCAGCCAAAATGGACTGGGCCCTCCCACACTGGTCACTAATTAAGAAAACACTCTGCAGCAGTGGTTCTCAACCTTCCTGGTGCTGCGACCCTTTAATACAGTTCCTCACGTTGTGGTGACTCCCCCAACCATAAAATTATTTTCATTGTTACTTCATAACTGTCATTTTGCTACGGTTATGAATCATAATGTAAATATCTGTGTTTTCTGATGGACTCAGGCGACTCCTATGAAAGGGCTGTTGGTTCCACAGGGGTCATGACCCACATGTTGAGAACCACTGCTCTACAGGCTTATCTGCAGCGTAATCTTATGGAAGCCTTTTCTCAGATAAGTCTCCTTTTTCTCAGATGACTGTAACTTGTGCCAAGCTGACATAAAAACCAGCCATCACACTAGAATGTAGCTAGTGTTTCAGTTTTGGGTCTTTAAGTGCCTGGGACAAGCCTAGCAACATTAGGTATAAAACCTCGTATTCTTCTACCTCAAGCACGTTGTCTTCCTGTCCTCCCGGTTGTTAGACCATCTAAGCCCCACAGAACAATGGGTTTGTTCCCACCCTACAGCTTTCTCTGTTCAGGAATCTGCTGCCAACTCCCTGAATTAACAAAATTTACATTGAAAGAAAAGATTTAGAAACTTTCAGTTTTATTTTGGCTGGGAAGAAGTCCCTGTTTATTTCTCTTTCCATGCCTTTCAGCCCCATTGCATCAGGCTGAAAGCACAAGAGAAATATGACATACATATATTCATAAATCTATTAGACAGTGTCTCTCTTCATTTTGACCAGGGGCAAAGCAATAGCTTGTATCTACACTTAGGGTAAATTTCCATGCTATTTGAATTTAATATATGAATAACATGCATGTCCAATCAAGGACCATAAAAAACAGAAAAGCAATGACAAAATACATTTTGCAAGTAGCGATTAGCAGAAAGCAGATGCAATGACCTAAATTAAAATGCTGAGAAATGATCCCAGGCACCATGGAGTCCTTTGTGTCGCTGTATGTCTTTCGAGTAAGGCATTACGTTCCCTTTGTTTCAGACTTTTCTCTTGAGGAAGGCATAGACAACAAATAGCCTTTCAATATATAGACACTATTTGGATCAAAAGGCAAGATTCCTTACTGCCTAGCATAAACACTTTGGGTTTCCTTCCTGTAGCATAAGCTGCTGCATTTTCCCGCACAGCTGGACCCAGTTCTTACCTCTCTATTAGACTTGGTTGTCAGAAGAACTGACAAAGATATAATAGTGCCAGCTATGCTTTCTGTGGTGTGCTAAAAAGTGCCCACTGGTTTGGACCAAGGAGTCTATTGTATTTAGCCACCATCCATAAATCAATAGTAGACTAATTGGCAGCTTGCAAATTGGGTAAAAACTTCAGGTTTTCCAAGGCCTTGACAAAATGGCTTTAATGCCATGAAATAAATAATAAATAAAAGCAAAGCCCAAGAGAAAAACAAATGATATTATCAATATTTTATAGAAAGTAAAATATAAATCTCTGGTTTAGTATCTTTGAATCTTTCTAGTGAGGGTATGCAAAACAATGTAATATTGAGGGAACTTTTTTTCCCTCATCAACATATTGATGAAAACTAAAAATTACAGTGACTGCTAGATCAGGAGGGTTGAGAGTGAGGTGAATGCTCTCATGTCCTGCCAGTGGATGGGGGTCAGGAGAGGAGAGGGCAAGGTGGATGCTCTCCTGTCCTGCCAGTGGATGAGGGAACAATGAAACAGCTAACAGCAGGTTATGCTTTTTTCTGTCTACTTGGCCAGCCTTCCTACTTTTGCCATCTGTCAGTGGGGCTTCTGTCCAGTGACTGCTTCCACTTTCTGATTCTCTTTCTTTACATACACCTGTACATACACAAATGTAGATATGTTTCTATGTGTATATGTACACATGTACACAAATAAATGCATTAACAAAAGCGGCTTATAGAAACATTTTTGGCCAGATCAAACTATGGGGACATCAAGGTGTTCTCTAGCATAATTATACTTAGATCTAGGTAAATTTATCCATATCATGAAATAGGATGTGCTAATATATGAACAGATTAAGAAATTGCGGATATATTGTAAAACATTCCCTTTATTTAAAAGAGGATAGATCGTGTGTATTATGTAAACGTATTGTAACCTGTCACAATGAAGGAGTAAGGACTGGATGTATTATTTAACCCAAAGGCTCCCTTCATGTGGTGAGAGAGAGAGAGTCATGGCTTATACTGAGTTAGCACATCAACCTTGACAGTAGCCTGTCCAGGCTTTGGGCTAGAGCTCCCGTCCTAATGAGACAGCTGACTGGCTGAATGACTGGTCTGAAGACTGAGCCGCTCACTCTTTCTAAGCCCCCCCCCCCCTCCGCCCCCCCTGTATTTGCTAAGATGGCAATATTGTAACATCTACCTCACATATTAAAGAAAATTAATCTGTGAAAGCACGATCCCGTTAGCACAGTTCTTTCTGCCACAGGGTAAGTGATGGTAGTGATAAAACTTCACACACTGACTTACTTATTGTGTCCTTTGGTTTACTCTGTGATAGGACCCCCCCCCCGCCCAGTTTTGTCTTTTTGTACCTGATAAGTAACACACCTTGCAGTCGGTAACACAGATTTCCATAGTGTTTTCTTATAAGCCTAGTCAAACGGAAACTGAACCAAGACCTTAAGTGTGGGAGACTTGCTCCCACTTTTCCCCCCAGGGTACTCTTGAGTAGGGAGAAGTGAGAAATATTGAGATAGAAATATAGAGGGGAGAGAGACAGATAGAAACATAGGATAGCCTCAGGAGGTCCTGGGTCAAAACCCACCAGCCCCTTCTGTCTCTGCTAAAGGGCTTTTAAAGGAATGCCAAGGAGTGGAGCAAAAGACACCCCCCCCCCCCGCTAGATCAAAGCACACCGCAGGCACAGCTAAGTGTAGACCCTTCCAAGCACCTGGTAACCACACACATGGTCAATCCATCCCCTTATGCAGCCCTGCTGTGTAAAGCAAGCTCAGATCACACTAGGAAAGCTCTGTGGACCCCAACACTTAAGGCACATGGCTAGGATGTTTAACCTCCGTGAAAAAGGAAGAACTACACAGTAGATGGCTGACCGGGCTTGTAGTTAGGGTAATGAATGAAAGCATGTTTGCAATTCATCGGTTAAAACAATAGCTAGTTTTATATTTTAAAAAATTACTTCATGCCTTCTTAAGTAAAAACTACAGTCTCAAGTTAAATTGAATGCAACAACCCCTTAGAAATTTTTAAAATGTAATCATCGATCGCAGCCTTTGTTGCAAAAGATCAGAGAAATGAACCCAGTGAGCTGAGAGTCACCCGAACAAATTCCTCAGCTCTGGAGACTACAGTGATGGAGCTATTTATAGGTCCCTTTCTCCTTTAACTTAGAGAAGAGGGAGAAAGCTGGATCAGGAAAACCCCATTTCATTCAGGATTGCACACACTGTTTGCATTAATCAGGAACCTGATTACTTTCCCTGAAATGATTCAAGTATTAATGATTTCCCTGCCAGAATCTAATGAGCATTTCCTTTGGATTGATAGTTGCCTTTGCTTCATTCACATACTCACAAATTTTGATCAACAGTTTGGTTTGGTAAAAACGTGATTGTTTTCTAGGCCATCAGCATATCAGCTAGACAGGATGTTAGAATGATTCATGCAACTTAAAATTGGAATGTGAAAAGACGGCAAGTTAAAATATGAACATAGAGATACCCCATGGAGTCCATGGCAGAGACTGTTGAAATGGAACCAACTGAAATCCCTTAGGAATGAGATTTTGCCATCAGCATTCTCTTTGCTCTGACCTAGAGCAGGGCCTGGGAAGCAGCCTTTGGGAAAGCCAGGGGAGGAGGCAAAGATGCAGAAACAATGTAAGACCCAGGTTCAGATGTTCATTCCCTGGTGGAAACAAGCCATGAGTTCATTACCAGAACTTCCACAGCCCCTCCCTTGACACCAACAATCAGGGGGTTGAGTCATGATGAATATCCTCACTGTCCTGTTCACAATCCCCTTTTACCCTTTGTCAGATGACATCTTCAGTAGCTGTTAAAAAGAAAGGCCCGTGTGCACAAAGAGCAGGAATTTTCCTGCAAAGTGCTAAGAAGACCAGCTGGGATTGGTTGGATTGCTGTTTTCTTAGGACAGGTGAAAGATGGTTTATAAAATGCATTTCTCTACATTGAATGTTTGTCCTGGGAAGATGTCTGAACTTGAACATTTTAGGTAAGAACAGATGGACAGAGAAGCCAGAGAAGGAAATAGCATCCCACAAATGCCAACACTTGATGATGCTAACTCTATTGTTATTGGCCAAGTTCAATAGATTATCTGTGGCCTCAGTTTTCTTGTGTATAACGTGTGGGTAACTGCAGTACTTGTCTCTTACGGTTATTTTTCAGATTAAGTGATTTAATTCATGTAAAGCTTTAAGATTATCTAGCACTTAGTGGATAAGTATTTCTAAGAAACAAGTTGGAAAAAAGCAAATATCAAAATGGAAATTGCTTCCTCAATGTGATGGTAACTTTATACCTCTTGCCTCTAAGTTGCCAGAAACAGAAAATTGTGCTCCTTAACTCCTCTAGTTAGTGGGTAAAGGAGGCCCTAGATGGGAAACCATGGTGAAGATCTGAGCACATTAGGAGAAGGTACAGCAAAAAGAAATTTCAGTCATGGTCAGGAGAGGACATTCCTGTCAACCAGCACTCATAGGAAGAGACTGGGCACTCCCAAGTATCACTGGGCTAGCCTTAGCAGTGGACATACCTGGGAAGGAAGGAGACAGCTTCTCAGAGGGTGTGATGATCTCTCCCATGTGATGGTTTGAATGAGAATGGCCCCCACAGGCTCATATATTTGAATGCTTGGTTCCCACTTAGTGGAACTGTTTGGGAAGGATTTAGAGGTGTGGCCTTGTTGTGTCACTGGAGGGTGGGCTTTGAGATTTCAAAAGCCCATGCCAGGCTCAGTCTCTCTCTCTCTCTCTCTCTCTCTCTCTCTCTCTCTCTCTCTCTCTCTCTCTCTCTCTCTCTGCCTGCAAGTGAGGCTTTAAAGCTTTCTGCTACTTCTCCAGTACCATGCCTGCCTGCTGGGGGCCTGTGAACCCACATGATGTTAACTTACTAATCCTTTGAAACTGTAAGCAAGCCCCCAAATAAATGCTTCCATCTACAAGTTGCCTTGGTTGTGGTGTCTCTTCATAGCAATAAAACAGTAATTATGACACCCTATGTACCTACACATCTTTGCTTCCAAAAATCACAAGATGTAACCTTACATTTACATCAGTTAATGATGAGTTTAGTGGAGGTCAGAGAGCTGAAGGGAGCATGCCCTAAAAATTGTCTAAGTTGATGTTTCTTTAAGAGGCACAGGGAAAGCCACATGGAGCAGGGGAGATCAAGGATTTGCTTGTAATTTGCCTTGTGATTCAGTTCAGAGGGGCAGACAATGAGAAAGCCATAGGCAGAGAGGTGCTTCTGCCAGGTATGTGAGAACCCACTGTTTAGTGGCTGTGATTGCTGTTGCTTAACACTGTTTCAAGTTTTTAATTACCTGTAATGTTTACTAGAATTTCCATCTAGTTCCAAAGAGTGCTAGGAACACAGGTTTGAGGACCAGTACTGCCAACAGCTATGATTCCACGTGTGGATTTGAGATGACCTAACATTTTCTGTGCAGGTACATGGTACACAGAGATATGAGGACGTTACTGTTTTAGTTCCATAACTGTAGGTGTAAATGTGAGGTTAGAGACCCCTTTTAACATCCTTTTCTCGAAAACATTTTTACAGAATCAATTTGAAAGGAAGGAAGATAATTGGGAATTATGGTATGATCATAGCAAAGCAGAGACGTCCCAGCAAAGGACTGGAAAGGTGAGTAGTACTGAAATTCTCATGCTAATGTTTCACTGAGTAATTATTAGTTTTTGGAGTAAAGATATGTTTTTAAATGTGCCTGTACATAACTGCTGATTTGTTACTAATTCCATAAATTAGACCACACTAGAAACTAATATTTCCACATTGCAATTGTAGTTAAATGACATTCAGATGGCAGACATCCATTACTTGACAAGCTACAGGCATGGCACTTGCCATGATTTCAAAAAAAAAAGTTATTGTGCTAAACATAATTACAGTTATTTCTTCTTCAATGGGAAGCTTAGTAATAGAATTTCTGTTTATGTTCCAGAATCTAAATTTCTGTTTATGTCTGAACAGTTCCACAAAGTAATTGGTCTATTTTATTCATATAAAACCCTAGCTATTGGTAGTTTGAAATATAGACATGTTGGACAAATATATGAAAAATTTAAAAACAGAAAATAAAATCCATTGTTACTTTCAAAGCAGAAAGTAGTGTTGACAGGAGCTTGGGGGAGCCTGAGTTTCAATTTGGTGTCTGAGGACCCAGGTCATAATCTTCATTTAGAAATTTAACAAGAAATTTTAGCACATCACTGAACCTCATTGAATTTCAGATTTTGCCTATGCAAATTGTATGCAAATCTGATCTAATCACCCTGTCCAGTTTCTATGAGATTTGGGTATAAAATGTGTATGAAAGCACACATTATTTAACTACATAGTACTATTCATCATGGTATCCTCTTCAGTATCCTGCTCTCTTCTTGACATTAATATTTAGGATTCTTGGTTTAAAATTTCCCTTTTTATTACACAAAGAAAATGTAACTATGTTATCATCTTAGAGATCAAAGCATTACCATAATATACAGAGAAGAGAATGGAAGAACTTTGACTCACTTATCTCTAAATATTCTTTTCTCTTTAGTGCCATCTTGAATAGTTTAGTTTTCCTTCATGAATGTTCTAAGCATACACTTGTGTGTATAGGAAACAATTTTATTTCAAATAAGTTTATTTATAACCTGCAAGTTAAGTTCATTGAAACAAAATAAAGGCTCCCTTCCTCTGTTTTCTGTGTAAGAAAACACACCACATGATTGGCACTGCAGCATTTCCAGGTAGATGACTGGTGGAAGACGGAAGGGGTCTAGGGAAGATAGACCACTTTTCTGTATCCACAACAAGGACCACACAAACACAAATGAATGTGGTCCAGTTGTCATGGTCCTGAAACCCCATTGTGTTAGCAAATGGGAAGTAACACCTCATGGCATGCAATCCAAAATAATTCTCGATGTGTTGAGTCCCACCGGCAGATCTGCCCGGATGCACGGAGCCCCAGTGTGATCACAGGGATTTCTCTGGTCACAAACAGAGAAAAGCACAGGATTGCTCTGAAAATGATGACAGTGCTGCTGGCCCAGAAATCACAGCTCAGGCTCCTCTGTGATAGCAGACTCTCACACCTGCCATTTGACAGGTGTGTGCTAAAATTTATGAAAAGCTTTTCTAGCCAAGCTTTTCACCGGCTGCTGAAAAGAATGGTGGATGCCTTGAGCCTTGACATTTATTACAGCTTTGCCAGCATACCTGTCTTGTAGAGTGTGATTTGAAAAACAATATGTCTAAGCATGATCTTAATAAGCTCATCTGTTCCAGGATCCCATTGTACTTGTGCTTTCCGAGAGATGAGGAGAGGACCAACAATATAAATAATGGGAGCCTCTTTATGGAATGGCTGTGCTTATTTCAATACGTGGACAGTCCCTGCACCTAATATTGCCAGGTGCCAACTGAAGCGAAGGACCACAGTGCTGCTTGGACCTGTTCCTAACTGAGGTTCCATTCCATTTTAAATAGCCTCCGTTTCAACCAGTTTGCCTAAAATCACTGAAATTAAAACATTCAGTAGATATTCTGTTAGTGACATAAATTGATTGGCACAATATGTCCTTAAAATGTGTCTTAGAGGCTTTAAACTTTTCTTATTTGGCATTCAATTTTTACGAGACTGACGTATTTCTTGTATTTCCTTATTTATTGTTGAGATAGTCTTGGTAGCTAGTTATAGGACAGATATCATCCCTGCCTCATACAGGATGAACGAGAGGAGGGGAATTAAACACTCAGCAGCAGCTTCGCTCAACTCGTGCCATAGTTAATGCACAATTCCTGATTATCAGTGTAGCTATTTTTCTAGATAAATATAGGCCTATATTTGAAAACATTCATTTTGATAAATGTGTCTATCTATTACAACACAATGCTCATTTGGGCTGAGCTAGTAAAGTAGCACTTTAAAGGTGATTATTATGTTATCAAGACACACAATATTGTTTATCTTTCAGAGAATTCTGTCCTTTTTTGTTCCCTCACTGCTATTAAATATTTCATTTGCTGAAAAGTTTGCTGCTTGTCTCTCTCTTCTACCCTCTATCTTTATTCTAGGCAATTAATATAGTTTTCCATTGCTTTTCTGTCTCCTTATTTTATTAATTCAAAGCACCAGCCCTAGTGGTGAAAATTAACCAAGAAATATAAAATACACAAGTAAGAAAAAAATTCTAGTGAAATTAGAGAGAACAATGGTTTATTGACAAAAGACTTTTAGACATCTGTAATGGGGAGAAAAACTATGAAACTCTATGCAAGCACATTTCAAAATCTAAACAAAATAAAATTCACATTTTTTTTGTAAAATGCTAATTACTACAATTATCTTGAAAAAGCTAACAAACGTGAATAAGGACTTTGGTGTATTTGTATGATAGAGAGAACTGAAAAAGGCACCACAGAATTACTTTCAAAGTGTGAACCCAGCACTTGACAGTTTTACAAGGGAATCCTTTCATGTTTTCCAAGAACTGAAGATCCCCTTAAGACTTCTTTCAATAGAGTGAAGAGAACAAAATGCTGAGGGATCCATTTTGTTAACCTGATGGTAAGTGACCCCTCGTTATATAGAATATGCTTAGTAATGTGCAGAATGAAGATGGGCTCACATGGCTTTGATCTTTACACTGTAAATTCTAGTAAAAAACAAATTTTACATGTTTAGTTCATCTCTGTAGGGAAAGTAAATGATACATAGAAAGGTGTAAAATATGTATGAGTAAGTATGCAATAATAAACATTTTGATGGCAAACAAACTAAATGCAAATTGAATGCAGCATCATGTTTTTGAAAAAAAGTGCATTTTCTTGAGCAGGTGTAAGGATAGATTGTTACCATGGAATTATTAACATAAGTTACATAGATTGATCAAAAGAGACAGATAATACTTTAATCTCAGTTAAATTGCTAAAAGCATTTGATAGATTTCAAAGTCAATTTTCAAGCTCAACTCAGATGCTACCTGTCTGAGCCTTCTTTGATTCCTTTGGCTGAAAGTAAATTCTCCCTTGTGCTTTCTTGACACTGAATTCCTTCCCATTCACGATACTTCACTCTACCTCACATATATACACATTTGCATATCTACCCCAGCTGCTTTACTTTGGTATGATCTCCAAACATTGCATTTATTTCTCATCTCTCATAGCATCCAGGAGAGAACTGCTTTCTAATAATGCTTGCTTAAGAAGTGTTTAAAAAGAAGCACATCCTGTTTAAGATGATAAATGATACAGCATGCATAGATAAGGGTAGCAATTACTTGTATGAATATCTTTCCTTGGCATCATTTGATACTGGGTGGATAAGTATCCCCTGGGTCAGAATGCAGTTGTCCAATGACATTGATACTTCTATGACAAAACTTTAGAAAGAACTGTGTATTTATTCTATAGTGAGATACAGTAACATTTACTCTGAGAAACTATTACTGCTTATTTCAACTCTTCCTATTCTTGTCATGTTTGGACAATGGTTGCAAATGGTTTAAGTAATATAATAATGCAACAATTGAAATTTTCTACACATTTTTCATTCCCACGAAGTCACAATTAAGTCATGTAATTATACAGCAAACTAAAACTTGTCTTTTCAAAAGTCTATACTTTCTCTCTAACAAACACAATATGCTTTCACTGAAGTATTCTTACTCTACTAAAGTTACAATATGTTATATAGTCTTGTGTTATTATTGATCTCTATTAGGAAGTTACATCTTAAGAATAAATCCAAAGCTTCTCCATGACATATAGAATTTGCCCATTATTCACACAAATATGATGATCTCATGTTGCTTTGATCTCTACATTGTAAATAGTATTATTATTTTTATTTAAAATATTTTTTTCATGGCTCCTGTTGCCACCTGGAGCCATGCAAATGCCAAGGGTCTGAACCACCACAAGGGGCCAAGTTAGAGCCCCAGAATACACTGCTGCTGGGCCCATCTGGATCTGAGAGGCCTGAGCTGCAACCTTGGGCCATGGTGACATCTGGCCCAAGCTGCTCCTGCTGATCACATCTGGACCCATGCTTCTGCTGTAGCTGGCTTCTGTATGAATGTCCATTGCCCTTGTTTCCATGTATGTATTGAAGTAAAGAGGCCTTGCTGAGCTGGCCCCGTCCCTCACTCACCTGGAATGACTGCTTGCCCCTCACAGAAGAATTGACTATGCCCCCCACTGGCCCTTGGATAATGACCCTGATGACTCAGGCAAGGGAAAGCTGGCCCTGCCCTCTATTAGGAGAGCTGGCCCCCCACATGCAGGAAAGCTTGCACCATCCCTCACCATAGGCCTTGAGGGGGTCACAGGTGTGGGGGGGACCCCTCACCTGAAGGGAGTGGTACCAGTGGCCTGGACTGACCAACTCAGCTGGGACTTGGAGTAGGCACACACCAACATCTACCCCATCTATGACCTTTTGGAGTGTGCAAAGGGACTAGAGTGTGTGAAGAACCATAGCCACAGGGTTTCTGTGACTTGGGGCAACAGCAGGATATCAGAGCTGAATGTCAGTGGGGGTCCAGTACTGATGGTATACCAAAGCCAGAGGCCTTGAACCTGACTGACAACTCATTACAGAATGAACATTTGCAAGTATGTTCAAACAAAGCTGTTTGGACAAAAGGGTATACTGATTGATACGCAGCAGCCCCCAAGGCCGCTAAAATGAATGAAGACACTATGGAGAAGCAGGAAAGGAGACATGAAGTGTTTTTCTTTGTTCTGTTTTTATTAATGTTCATTATTGTATTATTTTTATTCTTTTTTAACTTTCCTTTGGGAGTGTACACTACAAGAGGGAGTGGCAGATATGGAGGGACAGGGAGATGAGTGGGATTGGGGTGCGTGATGTGAAATTCTCAAATAATCAATACAATAAAGAAAAGAAAATATTTTTTTCATACAATATATTCTGATAAAATATCAAAACTTTCTCCTGCCCCAACTACCCCCACATCCTCCATACCCATCCAACTCTATGCTGTTTCATTCTTTAAAAAATAAACATGGAAACAAACAAACCAGAATTAAAACACACACACACACACACACACACACACACACACACACACACATAAAATTGGAAAACATATTATAAAGACAAAAGACAAAAAAATAAAGTAATATGAGATTAAAAAGTCTACAAAAATGTCACTGAGATAATTTCTATTGGCCATCTACTTCTGGGCATGGAGCCTACTTTTATTGTGGTTCATACACCCAGTGAAATTGTTGGGGAAAACTAATTTTTCTTTGCAAGTGGATGTTAATTGGATATAGCTTCTTGGTTAGGGGTACAAGCCCATGTCCATTCCCCCCTCCCAGTGCTGGGACCCCCATCTGACCTGAGCCTGTGCATGCTTCCACAGTCTGTGAGTTTATATATGCATCAGTCCTGTTGTATCTGGAAGACACGGTCTCCTTGGAATCATTGATCCCCTCCAGCTCTTACAATCTTTCTGCCTCTTCTTCCACATAGATCCCTGATGAAGATCTCATAGAGCTTGATGAGGACATCCCATTCAGGACTGAGTGTACCAAAATCTCTCATTCTCTGCACATTCTGTATACATTGTCCCATTGTGGGGCTCTGTGTGAGTTCTTGTCTACTACAAGAGGAAGCTTCACTGATAATGGCTGAGCAAGGCACTGATCCATGGGTGTCTTAGTTACTGTTCTATTGCTGTGAAGACACACCATGACCAAGGCAACTCTTATAAAAGAAAGCATTTAACTGGGGGCTTGTTTGCAGTTTAAGAGGGTTAGTCCATTCACACAGCAGGGAGCATGATGGCAGGTAGGAGAGCAGGCATGGTGTTGGAGAAGTAGCTGAGAGCTTTACATCTTGATCTGCAGGCAGCAGGCAGAGAGAGAGAGAAAAAAAGAGAGAGAGACACACATACAGAGACACAGTGACAGAGACACAGAGATAGAGACAGACAGACAGACAGAAACAGACAGAGAGCTTACATTATGCCTGGAGTAGGCTTTTCAAACCTCAAAGCCTACTCCTAGGGGCACACCTCCTCCAAGAAGGCCACGTTTCTTAATCCTTCTCAGTAGTCCACCAACTGGAAACCAAATATTCAAATATATGAGCCAGTGGGGGCCATTTTTATTTTAACTGTTACTATGGGTATAGCAATATGTCATTAGGAGTCATTTTACTGCTATTCTTTTAGTAGAACAATTGTATTTAGTTTTTCCCTAGGTCTATGACCTATTTAGTCTTAGGTTCTTGGCAAGCAGAGCAGTACAATGCATGGATTTCATCTCATGGAGTAGGCCTTAAATCCAATCAGAGAGTAGTTGGTTACTCTCACAATGCTTACACCAGCATATCTTGCAGGCAGGTCACCAATGTAGACCCTTAGTGACTGACTTCTGCCAGGTAGGTCCTACTTCTGCAAGCTTCCATGACCTCTCCATATAGTGCTATCAGCTCATGACTAAGAATGCAACACACAGCCGGGCGGTGGTGGCGCACGCCTTTAATCCCAGCACTCGGGAGGCAGAGCCAGGTGGATCTCTGTGAGTTTGAGGCCAGCCTGGACTACCAAGTGAGTTCCAGGAAAGGTGCAAAGCTACACAGAGAAACCCTGTCTCAAGAAAACCAAAAAAAGAAAAGAATGCAACACACAAATCTTTGAGAAATGTGGATTGAATGAGAATGATCCACATTGGGTCATGTATTTTGAATACTTGGTCCCTAGTTTGTGGAACTGTTTTGGGTAGATTAGGAAGTGTGGCCTTATTGGAGGAGGTATGTCACTGGAGGTGGCTGGACTTTGAGGCTTTTAAAGCCTACATCACTCTCGGTGATCTCTCTCTCTCTCTCTCTCTCTCTCTCTCTCTCTCTCTCTCTCTCT
>CABHPR010130280.1:8836-21919 GCA_902168415.1 Peromyscus melanophrys
AGAGAGAGAGAGAGAGATGTATTATGATGAGTGTGTGAGTAAGTGCAGGCATGTACCTGCCGTGGTACCCATATAACTTTAAAGAGTGGGTTTTTTCCTTCCATTGAGCTGAGGCAGGGTCTCTTGGCTGCTATACTGTTTAGACTATCTGGCCTTCAGCTTCTGGGTGGATCTCCTATCTGCACCCACTTTTTAACCACAGGAGCACTGAGGTTATAGATGTGTTCTACCACATCTGTCTTCTTCTTTCTTTTATTGAAGATAAATTCTTTTCTCATACAATGTATCCTGATTACAGTTTCCCTTCCCTCTACTCCTCCCATTTTCTCCCTACTTCCCCTCTCTCTGTATCCACTCCCTTTCTCTCTCTCATTAGAAGAAAACAGCCTTCTAAGAGAAAACAACCAAACACGGCAAAATAAAATATAATAAGATGAAACAAAAACTATCATATTGAAGTTGGACATGGCAGCCCAACTGGAGGAAAAGAGTCCCAAGAACAGGCAAAAGAGTCAGAGACCCACTTGTTCTCACATTCATGAGTCCCATAAAAATACTAAGCTAACATCTATAATATATGCACAGATGACCTGTAGACATATGTTAGGCCCTGTTCTTGCTGCTTCAGTCTCTGAGAGTTCATATGTGCCTTGCTTAGTTGATTCATAGGACTTTGTTCTCCTGGTGTCCTCCATCCCCTCTGACTCATACAATTTTTCAGCTTCCTCTTCTACAGGATTCCCGGAGCTCTGAGGTAAGGGATTTGATAGAGATCTTCAGTTTAGACTCTCTCTTTGCATAATGTCTCCCTGTGGATCTCTGCATCTGTTCCCATCTGCTGCCAAAGGAAACCTCTCTGATGATGACTGAATAAGGCCCTGATCTATGAGTACAGCAGAATGTCATTAGGAATCATTTTATTGATTTTTTTTCAGGCCAGTCATGTTTGGTTTTACCCTAGGTCTCTAGGATATCTAGTCTCTGGTTCTTGGTTACCTAAGCAGTGCTGGATATAGGTTCTTTCTCATGGAGTGGGCCTCAATTCAAATCAAACACTGGTTGACTACACCCATAAGTTCTGTACCACCATTAGGGACCAAACTCAGGCCATCAGTGCTTTTACCTACTAAGCCATCTTGCAAGTCCATCACCATTGTTCTTGTGAGAACCAACTCTTTTCACAAAAATTAAAAGAATAGTTTGAAAGTTAATAATCCAACCAAAGTCTTACCATTTTGTATGATTAATTAGCAGAGATTTGAAGAATATCCAATATGAAGATAAATTTTGTAAACCTTATTTGGAAAATTTAGAGCAAGAGATCAGGGAGATTTGTCATTACATGTCTTATTTATCTGTAACACGAATCTTAAAAGGTCTTATTAATAGAAAAAACCTAGAGCCAGATACTGGGGTAAATTCTGAAAGATCAGAGGGACAGAACAAGCCACAACCAACCTTACCGCGCCAACTCCTCAGCTGATCTTGTTTCCTCAGAATGAAAGCCTCTGAGCCCTCACCAGGAAGCGATCTCAGCTGAACTACTTAAAAGCCTCTACTTCCTGGTCCTTACTCCTTATATACCTTTCTGCTTCCTGCCATCACTTCCAGGGATTAAAGGCGTGTATACCTTCCTTTGCCTAGACATCACTTCCTTCCTAGTGCTGGGATTAAAGGCGTGTGTGCTTCCCAAATACTTGGTGACAAAGGCATGAGATCTCAAGTGCTGGGATTAAAGTTGTGTACCACCACGCCTAGCTCTGTTCCCATTGTGGCCTTGAACTCATCATAGACAGATCCAGACAGATCTCTGCCTCACTAGTGATAGGATTAAAGGCATGTGTGCCACTACTGTCTGGTCTCTGTCTAATCTAGTGGCTGTTCTGTTCTCTGACCCCCCAGATAAGTTTATTAGGGTACACAATATATCAACCACATTTATCTCTGCTCTGAATGTGATAATTGATTTCAATGTCATTCACCTGACAGGGCAGGAAAAAAAGCAGCACATGAGTATGTGGCTGAAAGGTTATAAATTATGAACATTCCTGGGACCAAGATGTTAGACATATGTAGTGGACAGTCATCCAGACTACAAATAGTCATTGAATTCTTACTCTGTTCTGAGTTTTCAGTGTTGATGAGAATATAAGGTCCCTACTTTCAACAAGTGTCCATTTTCAGGATTGAGAAGACTAAATCAAATACGAAAATAAATTCTTTCAAATGCAGAAATCATTACACTTGCTGTTTTCAGTACATGTTGCCATTTCATATGTTTTCCAGATTTCTTTGAATGGTGCATCTTTTCATGTTCACCACACTGAAAGCTTCCCATGATTTTAAACCTTGGTTCATAATTGTATCTTTGTTAGACGTTAATCATTTGCTTCCTGGTAAGTCTACAGTTAAACTCTGTTATTTCTTTATTTAGGCATAACCAAGTCAGAGACACGAGATTTATTCTACTAAGGAGTGTCTCTGCCTCCTAATTTGGATGAGCCTCTTCAATCTATCCTTTACCTAGAATGATCTTAAAGGTTAAAAGCCTCACCTTCATTCATCATCTTTCAAAAGCTTCTCATTAACCAAGAATATGGTATTAATGCTTGAGTGAGGGTGCCCTAGTTTTCATCAGCAGGCCGTTCATCTTATCAGCCCCATCCCACAGTTCTCTTTTATACTTATTCTGACCCTGCTGCAGTAGAAACACTGAAAATTCAGGTTATAGAATTTAGGAATCCTTTAGACTTGGTTTCAGGCCAGGCTCTGAGATGTCCCAATTGTAGTAGGTCATCCAGATTTTCTCAGGTTATATTTTGTCCTCCCCAAGGAAAAT
Source organism: Peromyscus melanophrys (assembly GCA_902168415.1). Classification (NCBI taxonomy): domain Eukaryota; kingdom Metazoa; phylum Chordata; class Mammalia; order Rodentia; family Cricetidae; genus Peromyscus; species Peromyscus melanophrys. The sequence goes on from CABHPR010130280.1 coordinate 11,676, forward strand.
ACAGAATTACCTAATTTATTTGATTTTCATGAGGATCAAATAAGAAATGTGCGTCAGCTTGATAGTTAAGAAACTTTATATTGACTTTAACACATAGTGAACTAGATATTAGCTATTATAATTACTTAGTGCGTGGTATATTCTATCTCTAATATTTACATAGGTATACATAAAATAGACTTCAATTTTTTCTTTAAAAATGAGCAAAGGGGGCTAGAGAGATGGCTTAGTGGTTAAGAGCACTGGCTGTACTTCCAGAGGAACCAGGCTTGATTCCCAGCACCCACACAGTGATTCATAATTGTGTGTAACTCCAGTCTTAGGGTAGAGATGTCCTCTTCTGGACTCCATGAAAAGCAGATACCCATGTAGTGCATAGACATAGATGTAGACAAAATACCTATACAAATGAAAAACTTTAAATGTTTTAAATTTAGCACAGATATAACTTTCTCTGAGACATTTCCCTTTGACTTACAAGAACTAAGTTCTTCGGAATTTCTTAGAACAGAATTTAATCTTAGTTACACTGTATTCTATTTACATATCATATGGAAAGTACAATTTTTCTTAAACACCAGTTGTCTTATTTGTATGATCAGGATAAAAGTACATATCTTGTAAGTTTTTCATTAAGTCAATATTTAAAGTTACTAATAAAGTATTTTCTTCCAATACACAAAGGTGTTGTCATTTCTTCTTTTCCTCCCTATTTCATTATTTTCGTGCTTCAAAATTAATAGAGTCATAGTATTAGTCTGTATCCCATTACTATAACAAAACAACTGAGTTGGGCTAAATTTACAAAGAGAACAGGTTTATTTAGCTCATACCTTTTGGAGGCTACAAGTCCAGATGGCATTATGGAGGCTCATTGAGATCATCTCTCTGAGCTGCATCACCTGCTGGTGTTACTCTGATGAGCGCTTGCTTGAGAGGAAAAATCATACCCATATTTCTTTCTTTTTCTTTTTTATTCCTAAGAAATTTTCTGCTCATTTTACATACCAACCATAGGTTCCCCTCTCCTCCTTCTTCCTACCCCCTAGCTTCCCCCCTCAACCCACCCCACATTTCCATGTCCTCCAAGGCAAGGACTCTCATGGGGAGTCAGCAGAGCCTTGTACATTCAGTTGAGGCAGGTCCAAGCCCCTCCCCCTGAACTAACCCACCAGAGGCACTGGGCTCCATAAAGCCCGCTCATGCAGCAGGGACAGATCTTGATCCCACTGCCAGGGGCCCCTTAAGCAGGTCAAGCTGCACGACTGTCTCACTTATGCAGAGAGCCTAGTCCAGTCCCATGGAGGCTCCACAGCTATTAATCCACAGTTCTTGAGTTCCCATATAGAGACAACCAAATCATATTTCTAAACAAGAAAGAGCAAAGACACTTGTATCTCTTCTTCTAAAGACACACCACCAGCACACAGTAAGTCCCTGTCTCTTAAAGGTTTGCCACTTCTTAGTATCATCTCGTTGAAGAGCATATTCTCAGCATAGGACCCTTGCAGCAGAGTTGGGGGATCCACATCCAAATCATAGCAGGAACTGTTCTTTCCAATCGACACATTTATTGTTGGCCCCCTTAAGCCTTTCTTGGATGTTCTGATCATAAACACTAATCATTTAATTATTCCATGTATGCTGATTTTGGAAACAGGAAGACCACTGTCTGTGACTGATAGAATCTAAGCACAAAGCACCTTTTGTCTTTATTCATCAAATAAATAAGGTATGTATAATGGAGTCCAAGTGGTATGCAGAGAAAGATATAAATTATTTTTTCTTGAAAAAGATATAAATTATCTCACATGATAGGAGAGTTTCCTTGTAACTAAAACGGGTGAAAACATACATAGTAATGAGCAGAAAAAATTTAAATACATAGCTTAATATCTTTATTTTAGTTCTGTAAAAATGTACAAAATATACATTGACATTTACCTTTAAAAAATCGTTGACATAATTAAGTAACACAAAATTTCCCCCATTAATACTTCTGTATATCATTTTTGGTTTTCTCATCCTACAATCTTGCAAATGCATCCTTGGTAAAACTATCCTGACGAAGCCCCAAATCTGTGCACAACCACATGACTTGAACAATATTATCTGAATGAGTGCATCAGAAGATGAGAAGAATTGATATTAGTATCTCAGTAGATTTTTAACAATCATTAGAGTGCTTACAAGCTAGTCTCAGCTTTCCTAATAGCAGGTAATGACCGGCCACAGATTTATTTCCATTAGCCTTTCTCTTCCTAAGCACAGTTACCCTAAAAGAGCTCTTGTTCTATGAGTTTCAAAAATTATATTGAAGTGTTTCTTTGATTGGTAAGACATGAGATATTTCAGCTTATTCTGCAGATATTAAGGTGTGTCCTTAATAACTTGGAAGGTTTAGAAGCACTGTACTTGTGACTGAATGTTTCAAAATTGCTCTTTAATCTACAGCCCTATAAAAGTTTTAGCTTTCCCTCAAAATCTTTGCAAACCATTTGGACCAGGCTGAGTGATTTCTTGAATGAGGTGACTCATCGTTTCCTGTTTCACACACACATACTCCAGAAAGAGATGAATCACCAAGAAGAGTGAACCTGTGCCCAGACTGAAGCTCAGCCAAATAAACAGTAAACTCAGTAACTGAGTACTTCCTTATGCTGGGTTGCCTATGGCTATCTAAGAGTGGGCTACATATGGTCAGAAGAGAAAATCCCAAGGAGAGGGAGATCCTGACAGCCAATCAAATCATTGTGAACTGGAATAGCTCTGAGAAACTAGGAGAGAGAAAATGCCATAAAAATGCATCAAGTTAATTTCACGCTTTTCCACCTTCAACTTTTGCACAAATTAAATTTAATGCTCTTCAGCCTGAGTGGTCTGCATGCAAAATGGTATCACATGGTTGGGACTGATGGAGATAAAGGAGGCTCAGCATTACTTATAAAATGGTAAGAAAAATATTTGTTCTGTGATTATGAGTAATTTCATAGTAATTAAAACACATCCTCCTCTCCTTAAATGTACTGAAAGCTTGCAGTAAACATTAAAATTAGAAGTTACTTTTGTTTGCTACTAAATACCAACTTAAGGTGATCAACTAATTCAGAATCATGGTTTTAATTTCCACATAGAAATGAAGAGTTTTATTGTGTAGCCTCTAGAGCACTTTCTTCTTTTAATGGTTAGAAACCAAATATGATTTTTTGGTGACTGCATTAATATAAATATTAGGATAAAACCGCATGGAAAGGTGCAGATGTGATTTGACATGAGCATGGTCTACATCACATCCAAAGGACAGAACAGACACATTTCTGTTATTCAGGTTCCTAACCAAGATGGGAAAAAACCATATTAATTCCACCAACACAATATATCTCTAAGTAGTAACCAAGAATCTGACCTGTAAATATTTGCAAAAAAAAATCATATCAAAATGCCTTGCCTTTCCTCTTATTGTCCTCCTCTAGAGCTTACCTTCAACCTCCTAGGGATCCTTGAAAAAGGCTCTGTTCCTTCTGGAAAGAAGAGCTAAAACGAATCCTAGAAACTAGAAGGATAAAGATGCCGAGGAAGAGAGTCAGTCTTTGTCATTGTAAACCACAGTTAACAGTTCTTTCTGCTCTCAATACTCCTGCAATACTTACTTCTATTCTATTTTGTAATGTGGTTAGTTTTTAGGGTCTGCAGTGTTGAAGTTCCTGCCTGGTGGTTCCAGGAAGAGTGTTTTCTTCTTGTGCCTCCTGTGTGACCCACTGGTCTTTTGATGGTAAGGAATTCTGTAAGAGAACAATGCTGCGCATTTATACTGGATGATTTTATCAGGTGGGACTTAATTTGCTTCAACCTTTCTGAAGATGGAGAAGAGATGGGAAATCTTTTCTTGTTTTATTTCAATGGCAGACAGAATACAAGGACATTGGAGATGCATTGGAATGTCATAGTCAACACCAGCTATCCTCCAATCCCACCAGTAAAAATGACTCTTCTAAAGGAGGAAAGCTGTCCACTGTCTACACCATGGGAAGGTAGAAAGATGTCTAACACATGTCAAATTGGACCTTATTCCATGGACAATGCCTGAAGATGCCTTAGTAATAGTTCTCGACCCTAGCATATCTGTAAAGTATGACACGAGAGGCAAAGATTTCATCTCTTTAGTAAGAATTATAGTGAACATATATACCTTTGCCTTGGGCTGTCTTGCCATTTGTAGAAATTTTTCCTCTAGTTGAAGTAAAATATTTTTGAGAAATATTTTATTTGTCCTTGAATATCATTATTTTCTTTTTTCTTCTAAACATCTCTTTAAAACCCTGAAATTAAAGCAATGTCCATGCTTCTCTTTTCTGGGATCCAACTACATTTTTCCCAACCCCTTGGTCTCCAGGAGCCCTCCTTCCCATCTCTCTTCTTCCCCATTCTCACTTTCACCTCATGGATGAGTGACCCCTTTAGCATTAAAGATGCTTAGGGGCCCTTGTGAACATTTTACATCTACTCCAGGAGAGTGTGTTTTCCATAAAGTACCTGGAACTCTTTCATCTGTATTTCTCTAATTGCATTGTGGTTATCCGTTCACATTTGTCGTGGACTGTCATGTCTTTAGCAGCATGACTGTGTCTTTGTTAACTTTGTATCTCTTGTGTCCTACCTAGTACCTTGGCATCCAATAAGTGTTTGATAATGAATGAATCAAGATCAGGATAAAAGTGGGAGAACAGAGTATGACATAAAAGAATTAGAGCAATCACATAAAAGGCTGTCAACTGTCCTACTGTTCCTCCTCACTTCCTCTGGGGAAGATAGTGACAGTATCAACAGGGACAGCATGAGGTAACTTTGAACCAAAGCTGGAACTAGTCAACAGGATTCGCTAAGCAAGCAGACTCATTGATCTGGTCGATTCTGGATGAGCAATGGTGGTTTTCTTGTACTTGTGCGATAAATGACCAGTGGTTCTTGGAAATTGTTGGTGGGCTTGTGGCATGATAATACACAGAAAATGGTTATGATAATCATGAGTTACAACTTGTGATCTATTCACTAAGTCAGATATCTACTATGGGGGGGGCAATTGTTTACATTATTGTCAAACAAATGGAGAGCCCTGTATCATTTTTACAATTTTATATAAGGGGTAGAAAATAAATTATATCTCAAAATAGTTCATGAAACTGCAAAGTGCTGAAATGATGTAAACTGGCTATGTTAGTGCAAACCAAGATCTACTCTTGCTAGAGGACCACCATCAACATTTTCTACCATCACCTGAAGGGAGTGGATTTCCTTTGACGTGTGAACAAAATAGGCCTCAGGTGATTATGAGAGCCACTGGAGTCCCGTGCTTTATTTTTCACTCTTTGCCAGAAGGACTTCAGGATGTCTACTATCATATCCTAACAATGTATTGGGACTCTGCAAAGGCTACATATTGCCAGAATCAACAAGGTTACAGTATTACAGGAGCTTTGGCTTGGGAGCATTGTGATACTATCCCTCCAGAGTCTGGCTTAGGACATTAGGGACATAAAATAACCTTGAGCTTCCTGTTCTTTTTTTCTCAAAGCATGTGGAGTTCTCAGGTGCCTGTCTCTCTCTTCTGAGTTCATCCTGACTGTCCTGTGCCTCCCCTCAGACTCATTCTCCTATTTTTACTCCCTATAGTTTTTTCCCTTCCTCTAAGACTTCTGTTTATGGCATACTGTAGCTGGAGAGTTTCTTTCCAGCTCCCACCAAGCCCCACCAGTCCCGGAGCCCACTTATAAAATAAACACACCGACTTTTATATTATTTAAATTGCTTGGCCATTAGCTCAGGCCTACCATTGTCTAGCTCTTACTCTTATACTAAGCCCAGTTTTGTTAATCTATATGTCGCCACATGTTCCATGGCTTTACCTGTTGTCTCTACATGATGCTCCCTGGATGGCAGCTGGTGTCTCCCCATCCTGCCTTCCTGTCCTTTCCTTTTTCCTCTCTCTAGTCCCGCCTATACTTTTTGCCTGGCTACTGGCCAATTGGTGTTTTATTTATCAAACAATCATCCACAGCAGCATACAGTGCTTCCTGCAACTTCCTCTCTTCTCAGAAAGTTACCTTCTTATTTATTAGCTGCCTGAATATCCCCTAAGGACATGCACCTTTAGCTGTACCCATCAACAGAAGCCATTGATTCTTCGTTCAGCCTATAAGAGCTAAGGTAGGGCCAGCAAATTCTTTTAAGTCGCATCACTATGTGATTTGTATAATCTTGGAAGATAGGGACAAGTTTTGAACATCTCTTTAGCAGCTTGCAATTAATTCAATGCTCTATAATTTAAAAATAAAAAATAATATCAAAATCCATTTTTATCTTGTTTACTTTTGTTAGGCTTGGCCTTCTGAGACAAGTTCTTACTCTTCTGCCTACATTGGGTCCCACTCATGATTTAATTAAGATTGCCATCCAACACATGGCAGTCCTGTTTCCTCAGCCTCCCAACTGCTGGGTTAGAGCTACCATTCCTGGCTTCAAAGCCATCTTCTCAGGGACTCACTTTTTCTTTCTACCACTTATATCTGCTCATAACTAGCCAGAAGTTGCTCATACTGATTTTTTTTACAATGGTGCCATGTGTCATTCATTTCCAGCTTCATGCTTATAGAACATTTAGGAAAACAAACTTGCTCTCAAAGTTCTGTGTCACTATGCCTCATAGCTCCAATAAGAAACTTATATTATTGCTGATATGGGATTTATGTATCTCCCCCAAGACCCAACCCTTACACTGGGGTCTAGAGTCCTCTTCTATCACTTTTATTGGGCATCACAATCCCTACGTGCCCCCTCCAGGGCCATGTATAGCCTTCTATCAGTAAAGTAGTTTCTCTCTTCTGTCAAACACCATAACACCATCTGCCTTCCCAAGGCCCGAGACTCACTTTGAAGAACTCAAACTACTCATTGCACATGTAGACACCTTATCCTTTTCTCTCTTATATCCCCCAACTCCACAAACCCAGGACTCCTGATATATATTTTGTAGACCTCCACTTCCCCTTTGTAGATTCATTTTTCCTCTTCCCCTCACTCAAAGATTCTAATCCCATCTTCTGAGGACCTGTGCTGACTGTCTGTTCCCTCTGCAGGTAGAATGGTTACCTACCTGTACCTTTGCACTCAAAGCCTGCCATCCACTGACTTTCATGGAGGGCCTGCAGGTAGAATTCACATCTATACTGCCTTAGGCACCCCATACCTGACATCAAATCACATGGACTGAACATCTTTTCTATCCACATCTAGAGCCTTCACTTCCCCCATCCCTCTAGCCTTCTGTCTCCATCTCCAAGAGCCTGTGTGGAATATCCGTTTTCTCCATAGTAAAGAGCTTCACCTATTTCCTTCCTGGCACCTAATCCCTGAACAGTAAGACTAGTCAAAATCACCTGTTTGCCTTCAGTCTCAGAGGCAACTCCCTGCCAAATGGTACTCAAACACCTGTATATCAGAAGTCTGTGGAGTCTCTACAGGATCTTCTAATCAGGCTCATCTCTCCATTATCCAACCACCCTCTCCCAGATAAGTGCTGTGACTTAATTATCTGGAGCACTACCCATTTCTCAGGTCAGAGACCAAATACCACATGGGTATTCAACACCAAAACTGCCATCTCAAGACTAACTTCAAAGTTCTTTCCTGTTCCACAGATCAGAGGTCACAAACATTAATCTTATATATGCCCTCCTCTCTGGTAACCCACAGAAACACCCACTAGTGATGTCAGAAGCCTTACGTTTTCTTACTTGAACTATAATCACCTCAGCTACTTCATCCATGAATCAGCACCACTGCCTGTAAGCCATCTCAAGCTGTAAGCTCAAGCTGGCTGTAAGTTTCAAGCATCTCCTAACTTATCCAAAACTCAGCCAAGTCAGGATAAGAGTGAATACAGATCAAATGCCCATTCACCTGGAGTCGGGGTGGGCAGAAACTCATGTCTAAAGATATATTCCATGACTTAATTTCTGATAACAAGATCCTATCTCAAAACTCAAGCAATATGAAAATCAAGACAAGTTGACACCTCAAAAAAGTCATCATAGTAGTTGTACCTAATGAGAACAGCTTAGACAAAACTCAAGACAAGGAGTTTAAAGAATAATTTTAACCATAATCAAAAAATTCAAAAGAAATCTTAAAAATTATTAATTACCTGAAATAACTTAAAAAGGACTGGAAATGAAATCTTGACTTAAAACCAAGAAAACAGTTGAATGAAATAACATTAATCCAGAATACAAAAATAAAACTCAAAAAGAGAATGAAATATTGAAGAAAAACTCAAACTGAAATGAAGCTGGAAATGAAAAATTCAATAAATCTAATAAAATGCTCAGTGGAAAGCCAACAGAATGGGTCATGTGGAAAACAGAAGAGCAAGACTTAAAGATAAGATAGAGAAATTGGATAATTTTGTTACAGAAATGATGACTTTTTGAAAAATGTATGAGTGGAATATGGAGGATACTTGAAAAGATCAAATCTATGAACTGTGGACTTATAAGAAAGAGAAGAATTCAGAATCAAAATTGTCAAAATATTTTCAATAAAATCATAGAAGAAAATTTCCAAATCTAGGCAAAGAAATATTCTTATAGGCTTAAGGGGCACACAGAACACCAAAGATACGAGGCCATAAATAAGATGCTTCATGCAATATTATACTTAAAACACTAAATGTATAGAGTAAAGAAAGGCCATTGAAAGCTACAACAAAGAAGGCCCAAGTCACAAATAAAGACAGGTTCATCAGCATAACACTGATTTCTCAATAGAAACTTCAAGTCAGAAGGCCTTAGAGCCAACCTACACTACTATATACAGAAAAATTTCATGTTGTGATTGAAAGAGATAAAAAAAAAACATTTTGTGATTAAAAACAAGTTAGAGAAATTTATGACCCCTAGGTCACCCCTACAGAGCATGCTGGAAGGAGCACGTTGGACTGAAGAGAAGGTTAAGCACAGCCAAGAGGCTACAGGAAAAAGGAATGAATGATGCTAAGAGAGTTGTTATTTAAAGTGAAACTAAGAAAACACCACAATATCAAGAAAATGAGAATAATTAATATGCATCTATCAACAATAGTTTGAATATTAAATGCCTCAGTCAGTTCCCCATGAAGCGACACATACTAGCTTATTGAATTAGAGAGCAGCATCCATCTTCCTGTTGCCTACAGGAATACACATTGCCTTCAAGAATAGACACTAAGGACAGAAAAAGGGGTATTTCAAGCAAAGGAGATGAGGATTAAACAGGAACCACCATTCTGTTACTGACACAACAGACTAAGTGAAAACTAGTTAAAGAAGGTGAAGAAGACCGTTGTGATCAAAAGAACATTGTAATTCTGAATATATACATGCCAAACTCAAGTGCGCTTAGTTTCCTAAAATAAACACTGCCAAAGCCTTAAGCTATAGAGTAACCCCAATACAGTAATAATGGAAGGTGACTTCAGTACTCCATAGTCAACAACGGAAAAATATCCAGACAAAAATAAAGAGATAAAAATATAATATCGTAGATCAAATGGCCCAAACAGATATCCACAGAAATATTTCATCTGAGCACTACAGAACATTTCTTTCAGTAGTCTGTGAACACGTCTCTAAAATATACCACATATCAGGACATAAAGTAAGTCTCAACAAATATAGGAAAATTGAAGTAACTCCTTGTACTGTTTTGAACGATGATGGAATGAAGCTAGAAATGAATACTAAAAGAAATTACCAAACTGGACAACCTCATAGAGATTAAACAACATACTATTGGATGATGAATACATCACTGAAGAAATTAAGAAAGAAATAAAGCAAGTCCTAGAACTCTATGAAAATGAAAGCACAGCATACCCCAAACCCTGAGATACAATGAAAGTAGTCCTAAGAGGGAAGTTTATAGCTCTGAGTCCCTCTTTTTAAAAAGTGAGAAAGAACTCAAATAAATAACTTAATGATGCACCTTAAGAGCATGGCGGGGGGAACCCCAACAAATCAAATCTAAAAGATGTAGATGGAAAGAAACAATTAAAATAAAAGCCAAAATTAATGACATGGAAACAAACAAACAAAAATAAATGAAACAGGGTTGGTTCTTTGGTAAGATAAGCAAGATTGACAAATCTTAGACAATTTAACGAGAGAGAGAGAGAGAGAGAGAGAGAGAGAGAGAGAGAGAGAGAGAGAGAG